>APFE030023992.1:0-14260 GCA_000404065.3 Pinus taeda | reverse complement strand
TTACGCCGTAAGGCGTTTCCATTTGAAATAGACTTTCCTAAAATCTACCTGTCATCGCTATGTGTCGTTAGATTGTGTATTAGACGATTAGAGTATTATTGATCGTTCGATTAGAGTATTGTTGATCGGATTAATGGTAGTTGAATAGTTGTAACTGTTCCATGACGCATAAGCCGCAATGGAACAAAATCTGCCACGCATTCAGATAAGCCAACCCTTTGGCAATCCCAAGGATTAAGTTCTTTCGTTGCTACCAGCTTCAGAGCTTAATGATCATGGCGGGATCGGGTACTCTTGACAATAGAAGCGGGGATGGGGATCCAGGCTTCCTGATATTGAGATCTCCAACCATCTTTCTTTGCAAGTTTATTGTTTCGAGAGATTGGGGGAATTTGCAGAGAGGCCATGCATTTTACAGGGATCGAATGGGAAGGTTTATTCTTATGGAGAAGTCGATTTGATTTCTCGCAGGGTCGGCTCTGGTTTGGCCAAGCTCGGCATCGGGCATGGAGATGTCGTTATGCTTTTGCTGCCCAATCGCCCAGAGTTCGCTTTCGTTTTCTTGGGTTCGTCTCGAATTGGCGCCATTGTGACGACTGCCAATCCTTTCTATACGCTGGGTGAGATTGCGAAGCAGGCAATGGTGTCCGGGGCTTGGGTTATCGTCACTCAGGCCTCCTAGGTCGAGAAATTGTGCGATCTTGAAAGGGAAAAAAGTTCACTTCTGGTTATTACAATTGACACAGGGGCTCCGGAGGGGTGCCTGCATTTCTCGGTTCTGGCAGAGGCCGACGAGAATGAGATATGCATCTTTGTTTTCTTCACATGGCCATGCATCTTTGTTTTTGTACTTTTCTATTTTTCATCGGTTTTTCCATTTTGACTGTAATTGGTGTGTTGTTCTTTGTTGTTATTGTGATTCATCGTTCTTTCTTTTACCCTGCGTGTTGGCATCAACTGCCTAGGTGATTTTATTTTGTTACTGGAATGTAGAGCAAGAGAATAGTTGGCGAAGAAACCCATGGGGTGGAAGGGCAAGTATGCACTTATTTTCCAATTTATATTTATTCAGGTAGTTTTTACAGATAAATCTGTACAGTGAGAAGCCTCATGGTAGCTAATGGTTAATAGTTGTTTTCTAGTTTTAGCTGAATAAAGCCCTAATCATTAAACCGTTTTTTTTCATTATTTCTACTTCACAATGAAGCTATGGGAATTGCAAGGGCTTTAACCATAGAATATTTTTATTTTCTTTGACAGTTCTTGCTTATGGGTTTTGTAATTTTGCAACAGGTGAAAGGGAGGGTTATGAGATGAGAAGCTTCCGTTTCTACACCCGCCTTATGTTTATCTGTCTCAATTTGCGGCAGACGCTGTGTTCAAATCTTTCTAAAATGGAGTTTCTATTATTTGTTGTGAATTTGGGGTGATGAGATTCACATGCGGGACAGGATACGAATGTGGCAAAAGACGCTCGTACACCTTTTTGTAAACCACGATCCTTTAATTCTCGATTTCCAAGAAATATAAAACATTCATTGCTCTCTTTTTCGTAACAGGTGGACAGGAGGCTTTGATAATATTGGTAACAGGTGGGAAGGGGAGTCTCCACCTGTTACAATAGAAGAATTTCCTGTTTCTTCTTCTGTCTTTGGCAGCGAACTTCGGACACTGCAGAAAGAAATAGGACAGAGTATAAACGTGTAAAAGGACGTGCGTACGCCTTCCCTCCAGGTTCATTATAATATTATAATAGGTAGGGAAGGAACCGACTCAACCGACTCTTCCACTCTGGCTTTCGCCAAAACACAAAACCATTCACTGATTTCTGTATCTCATGGTCTCTGCAGGTACATATTCTATCAATCTATAGCAACGCAGGCGAACCATCGTGCAGCCAGCCCTCGGTGTTTGACGTTGGAACAGTGTTGCAACGTGGCAGTGGAGACTGCCAGGGGCCTAGCTTATCTGCGCGAGCTGTACAGAGATCCCATCAAGCACTTGGACATAAACTCTCAGAATATCCTTCGCTCAGGTAAAAAACCCAACTTCCTTTTGCTGTAGGCAACTCCTCGAAATTTCTTGGCTTCCTCTTTATCTGTTTTTGTGGGGCAACATTAGCATGTTTTTTAGATTTACAGGATTCAAACACTGCTACTCCAAGATTTTTTGAATTTTTTTTGCCTGGATTCCAGCCACTTTTGGTTAGGCAATTCTTCAGCGCCTCCGCCTAGTTAGAGGATTCCTTTTCTTAATATCTCTCCTAAACATTTTTTTTTTCATATCATGGGATAAAGTTTAAATATCATTTCTTTTCTTTTCATGTCATGGATGAACTAGATATAAATTGATATAAAAGATAAGAAGTTCTGCATTATTTAGTAATCTAATGATTTTTTTATTGTCTTTCCATATCATTTCTTTTCTTTTCATATATAAATTGATTTAAAAGATAAGAAGTTTGGTATTATCTAGTAATCTAATGATTTTTTTATTGTCTTTACATTTTGTTTAAGGAATATTTTTGTTTTACCATGTCATGGACAATTAAGGTGTAACTATCATTTTTTTTGTGCCATGGATGACAAGATGTAAATATAGATATCAATATAGATTCATCACAAGCACAGATTTAACTTGAGTTGAGCAAGATCACATTTTTTCACAAACTTCTTTAGAGTGCGAAATAAATTATACATAGCATCAAATAATACATCTTTAGAGTGCCAAATAGAGTATACATGAGACCAAATAATACATAGAGACATTTTATAATGCAAATCAAAATGCTTTTGTATTATTAATATATTTTTATGTTAATATTAATTCGTAGTAAAATAGTTTATTGATAACCCACATTGAATTTTGTTTATATACAACATTAAAATATTTTATTTTAACAAATGCTTTTTCTATATAGATATATATGAAGTTGCATAGATTTTCAAATAGTTTATTTAAGTATCTGGTTGAAATATTTTTGAAAAGTATAAGATTTAAACATCTTCTTGACACTTTTTCAAGTAAGTCAAATTTCTTCACGTGCAAAAAAGTGTGGAAGTGTTTTTCCCATTATGAGAAACTTTTGTCCTCCACGAAGGAGGTGTTACTGTACTATGTTGGAATTTTACTGTTTGAGAAAGTTTGACTGCAATCTCATGCCTTTCCTATTCGTAATGTCTTGGTGAAACAGTTTGGAATTTTACTGTTTGAGAAAGTTTGACTGCAATCTCATGCCTTTCCTATTCGTAATGTCTTGGTGAAACAGTTTATGCAAAGGTCACGCCAAAAAAGAAGAATCAATGAAGAAAGAAGAAGAAGAAGCAACTTCCCCAAAGAGTGGAAATTGGAAATGGTAGATCTGCGTAAGCCTTACATACTATAGTTGTGTCACCCACTCGTGTCACTTACCTGAAATTGTATAGCCTTTTCTTTTGCTTGCTAGAGTATAATGGAATGTGAATTTCCTATTTCATATAGGAACTATTTGAATTTCTTATTTTCCCTAATCATATATACATTTATTTAATTAGAAATCACACATTAGTGTTAGAATTCTATTGTAACTGTTGGATAGAGAAATTAACCCCAAGTTACATTGATTTTCCATTACTCAAACATTCATATATACAAGATTTCATGACCTTTGGTTTTGTCTTCCAAGGTGTTATGTCTCTTCCTATTCTAACTGTTCAGATTTCCCCTATTTTAAATATTTACAAATTACCAAATTCTTAAGGATTAGGTGTCTATCAACCCCCCTTTAATCGGAAGGGGTGGGGTGTTCGTAATGATTATGCAGAGAGATGGAGTACAACTTCCAATGGCTCAATCTGCTCTTTAAATCTAGTGGTTTTGGGGATGACCATAAACCGAAAGGCCATTAAATTATTAACTGCCAAAAAGAAATAAATCAGGATGCCAGTATTAGATGACCAAGCTACCTATTAACCTTACAGTAAATTTGGCACCTCAAGATATTACCAATGACCTTGATGTAAATGGCTACCATGTTTTCAATGTTCAGGACTAGAAACTCTCCAACTCTTATTTTGCACATAAATCAATGTATTATATGATAAATGTGCACAATGTATTATATGATAACTGATGGAGCCTATCATAAAAGACAATTTCAATGAAAAAAAAGTTGTTGCAATGCCCTTTGCTATAGATGCCATGCTCATGACAGGTAGCTTGAGCCATTTCCCTAAATAAATGGCTGCCCAACCAAACCTAAAAACCTCTAAACATGGAGATATTTGTTAACTGCTTCAAGAATAGCCAAAACTATGTCAACTGTTCAAAGATTATTGGAGGCCATTAGAACAACTGTCACCATTAATTCTTCAGAAGCCTACACCTGTCATCAAGATTCCTAGCAATTTCAAATCTTGATATCCGTTGGTCAGGACTGGCAGAAATACATTGAACATATAACCTGATTTCAATAGGTAAAAGAACATGACAGCAGGACTTTCAAAATTCATACATTTCGATATAGCATGGACATAATTTTACATTATAACCAAAAGAAAGAATATACAGATGAGGAATTTTGTTCTGATCTGATTTGTTTTTTGCACAACAATAAAAATGAGTAGAAAAAAAAGTCTGATAGTAGTTAACACTATCTTACAAAGTTTAGTCAACTAATGTAAAAGAGTGTGATTTTATTACCTGCTCATACTCCTGTTTTTTTAGAGCCTTCAATGCTTCATAGGCTTCTTGCCGAATAGAATCTGCATCATTCCATTCATCTTGCAATTGCCTCAAATCAGAGTTCAAGGCACCAAATGTTTTCTCGATGGACTTGATTGCCTCACGAAATGCCCTCTCTTCCTGCCTTGCAGCTCTCAATCTCTCTATCATTTGTTCTTTGTTGGACTACACAAAATCCAATACGAAATATAGCAGAGTAAGAATGGGAGACAATTTTCAAAAGACTAAAGCAGATGTACTAGATGCTCAAAACAACAAAGAATATTCAATTAAAAGACTTGCGAAGATATATAAGCATGTTACCCGCTTCATCTGTATGGCTGCTTTGATGAAGTCCTTGCTTTGGGTTTTCTCATCCAACTATAGCTGCACAAGTCGAATTTGAGTTCTAATTTTGTTGTCCAAGTGCATTGGTATTTTCACTAAGCACATGAACTTCTTCTTAGTGACCTCTGCTTCAAGCTTTTCTCATTCTCTGAAACAGGAGTAAATAGACCATTTGAACCAGCAAGAACACGTGTAGATACCAAATCAGAGGCACTAACAACAACACCCTCTTGCATGTCTGGTTGCACTGTGTGATTGTAGCCTCTGGAATTTGTATCTACCATATCAGAAGACCCACCACTGTTAGACACATTGCAGTCACTTGACTCTGGATCATATATTTCATCTTTCCCATCATGCACCTCGTTAACCTGTTGTCCATCCGTGTCTTTAGTGAGAATACCATTATCCTCATTATCAAAACACCCTGATTCAAGCTCATTGTCATCATTTAAATGAAAATGAGGTTCCAGCTCACTGTCCCCATTTGGAAAACAGTCCATTTCAATCTCATCATTCTGCCCCTTGTTTGCAGGTTCAGATTGCTTCTCCTCATCTATTATATGGCGACATGCATCATCCTCATTTTCCAAGTTCTCGCATATAGATTCACTATTCTGCTCTGGCTTGTTGTCCTCACTCACCATAGACTCTATTTCTTCAAGTTCACCATCTAACGCTGGCAATTCCAGCTTCTGTTGCTCCACTAAAATGCTCCCAGATTCAAACTCATGTTTTTTATCAATTAAACACTGGAACGTAGAATCACAGGCTATATTCTGTCCATTTGAATTGATCTCTCGGGGCTTAGCAACCGGTTGTGATCCCTACTCCAATTCGTTGTTCTCCAAAAAATATCTACTTGACGAACATTGCACATTCTTCTCATCATTCCCTGTCATTACCTCTGGTGAATTGATCTCCTGAACCTCCGCAGCCAGAGGTGATCTTTGCTCCAATTCATTGCTTCCCACAAAATTCCTTTCAACTCCATCTTTATTAATGGGACAGGTTGATTTAGGATTGTCCCCCACAAGATCCCTTTCAATACTTTCTTTCCCGTTAACCAAACTGGGGGATTCAAGCTTGTCCTCCACAAGATCTCTTTTAATACTTTCTTCCCCATTAACCAAACAGGTTGATTCAAGCTCATCCCCAACAAGATCTCTTTCAATTCTTTCTTCCCCATTAACCAAACAGCTTAATTCATGTTATTCCCTCACAAAATCCACTTCAACCTCATCATCTCGATTAACCAAACATGCTAATTCAACCTCATTCCCCGTAAAATGATTTTCAAATTACATAAATAAGGATGGTTCAAATGGCAAGATCACATAGATTAAGGATTCTCTTTAAATTATTTAGGTAGTGTAAATGAAATTTATTGGATAAATTGGTTTCAAATATATGTTATGGAAATGACATTTAAGAAACAAGGAAAATAAAACATCATTACGGTGCAAATATCGCCTCTATGGATTCATCTATCAAAACACAACCGTATTCTAAACACACAATTTCATAATTTCCCTCTTACCGCCAACCAATATAAATAATATTTATCCATTTCCCTATTAGACGCTACAAAAAAAGGAGCTCACTATGATGTTGTGATGCTTTGCACTTTTCATTTTGAACGATGACATTCAACAACGCATCTGCAAAGATTTCACAGTGATCGATGGATACACTTCAGACTGAGGAAAAAAACGATTTGGAGGCCCAATACTGCATTGAATCAAAACTTTTGATACCGAATAAAACAACTAATGTTAATTTAATCAATTTTCCTTTGGTTACTATTTAGTGTCACAATATATATATCATATCCGTGTGTTTGCTATTCACTTAAAATTCTAAGAAGAAGATTGTGAATCATAGCATAACAGATACTTCCAAGTGTTGTCAATGGCCATTACAGATGGTTACATAGTCCAGGTCTGTAATTGTCTACCAAAGCAATAGTTAAGGACGTTAAGCAGTTTTTCTCATACTGTGGCATAGTAAAGAACGTAAAATTAGAGAGGTGGGTGTTGGATTTCTTGACTGAGTTTTATGTAAAAGTGTTGATTTCCAATTTCTGCAATATCTTTTGAACATAATAGTTGTCAACTTGTGTATTATCAGAGTTGCAGAGAAGTGTTCTATTAATAATATGTTGAGAAATAGAGTGCAGTCACAATATTATTTTTGTGTTGCAATATCTATTGAGCATAATAGTTGTCAACTTGTGTTTTATCAAAGTTGCAGAGAAGTGTTCTATTAAGAATTGGTTGAGAAATAGAGCGCAGTCACAATATTATTTTTGTGTTATCAAAATTAGAGAAGTGATTCATGGAAAACTTGTTGGATGTAGTAAGACTGGACATCAATGACTCAGGGAATATCAAGCCACGCAGTAGCCCTGGTGTGTATTTTTCCTGATAAAATTGGATAACGCTAGACCTGTCATTAAGATTCCTAGCAATTTCAAATCTTGATATCCGTTGGTCAGGACTGGCAGAAATACATTGAATATATAACCTGGTTTCAATAGGTAAAAGAACATGACAGCAGGACTTTCAAAATTCATACATTTCGATATAGCATGAACATAATTTTCCATTATAACCAAAAGAAAGAATATACAGATGAGGAATTTTTTTCTGATCTGATTTGTTTTTTGCACAACAATAAAAATGAGTAGAAAAAAAAGTCTGACAGTAGTTAACACTATCTTACAAAGTTTAGTCAACTAATGTAAAAGAGTGTGATTTTCTTACCTGCTCATACTCCTGTTTTTTAGAGCCTTCAATGCTTCATAGGCTTCTTGCCGAATAGAATCTGCATCATTCCATTCATCTTGCAATTGCCTCAAATCAGAGTTCAAGGCACCAAATTTTTTCTCGATGGACTTGATTGCCTCACGAAATTCCCTCTCTTCCTGCCTTGTAACTCTCAATCTCTCTATCATTTGTTCTTTGTTGGACTACAAAAAAGCCCATATGAAATATAGCAGAGTAAGAAGAAGAGACAATTTTCAAAAGACTAAAGCAGATGTACTAGATGCTCAAAACAACAAAGAATATTCAATTAAAAGACTTGCGAAGATATATAAGCATGTTACCCGCTTAATCTGTATGGCTGCTTTGATGAAGTCCTTGCTTTGGGTTTTCTCATCCAACTATAGCTGCACAAGTCAAATTTGAGTTCTAATTTTGTTGTCCAAGTGCATTGGTATTTTCACTAAGCAAAAGAACTTCTTCTTAGTGACCTCTGCTTCAAGCTTTTGCTCATTCTCTGAAATAGGAGTAAATAGACCATTTGAACCAGCAAGAACACGTGTAGATACCAAATCAGAGGCACTAACAACAACACCCTCTTGCATGTCTGGTTGCACTGTGTGATTGTAGCCTCCGAAATTTTTATCTACCACATCAGAAGACCCACCACTGTTAGACACATTGCAGTCACTTGACTCTGGATCATATATTTCATCTTTCCCATCATGCACCTCGTCAACCTGTTCTCCATCCATGTCTTTAGTGAGAATACCATTATACTCATTATCAAAACACCCTAATTCAAGCTCATTGTCATCATTTAAATGAAAATGAGGTTCCAGCTCACTGTCCCCATTTGGAAAACAGTCCATTTCAATCTCATCATTATGCCCCTTGTTTGCAGGTTCAGATTTCTTCTCCTCATCTATTATATGGCCACATGCATCATCCTCATTTTCCAAGTTCTCGCATCTAGATTCACTATTCTGCTCTGGCTTGTTATCCTCACTCACCATAGACTCTATTTCTTCAAGTTTACCATCTAACGCTGGCAATTCCAGCTTATGTTGCTCCACTAAAATGCTCCCAGATTCAAACTCATGGTTTTTATCAATTAAACACTGGAATGTAGAATCACAGGCTATATTCTGTCCATTTGAATTGGTCTCTTGGGGCTTAGCAACCGGTTGTGATCCCTACTCCAATTCATTGTTCTCCAAAAAATCTTCGCTTGACGAACATTGCACATTATTCTCATCATTCCCTGTCATTACCTCTGGTGAATTGATCTCCTGAACCTCCGCAGCGAGAGGTGATATTTGCTCCAATTCATTGCTTCCCACAAAATTCCTTTCAACTCCATCTTTATTAATGGGACAAGGTGATTTAGGATTGTCCCCCACAAGATCCCTTTCAATACTTTCTTTCCCGTTAACCAAACTGGGGGATTCAAGCTTGTTCTCCACAAGATCTCTTTTAATAATTTCTTCCCCATTAACCAAACAGGGTGATTCAAGCTCATCCCCAACAAGATCTCTTTCAATTCTTTCTTCCCCATTAACCAAACAGCTTAATTCATGTTATTCCCTCACAAAATCCGCTTCAACCTCATCATCTCGATTAACCAAACATGCTAATTCAACCTCATTCCCCGTAAAATGATTATCAAATTACATAAATAAGGATGGTTGAAATGGCAAGATCACGTAGATTAAGGATTCTCTTTAAATTATTTAGGTAGTGTAAATGAAATTTATTAGATAAATTGGTTTCAAATATATGTTATGGAAATGAAATTTAAGAAACAAGGAAAATAAAACATCATTACTATGCAAATATCGCCTCTATGGATTCATCTATCAAAACACAACCATATTCTAAACACACAATTTCATAATTTCCCTCTTACCGCCAACCAATATAAATAATATTTATCCATTTCCCTATTAGACGCTACAAAAAAAGGAGCTCACTATGATGTTGTGATGCTTTGCACTTTTCACAACAACGCATCTGCAAAGATTTCACAGTGATCGATGGATACACTTCAGACAGAGGAAAAAAACTATTTGGAGGCCCAATACTGCATTGAATCAAAACTTTTGATAACGAATAAAACAACTAATGTTAATTTAATCAATTTTCCTTTGGTTACTATTTAGTGTCACAATATATATATCATATCCGTGTGTTTGCTATTCACTTAAAATTCTGAGAAGAAGATTGTGAATCATAGCATAACAGATACTTCCAAGTGTTGTCAATGGCCATTACAGATGGTTACATAGTCCAGGTCTGTAATTTGTCTACCAAAGCAATAGTTAACGATGTTAAGCAGTTTTTCTCATACTGTGGCATAGTAAAGAACGTAAAATTAGAGAGGTGGGTGTTGGATTTCTTGACTGAGTTTTATGTAAAAGTGTTGATTTCCAATTTCTGCAATATCTTTTGAGCATAATAGTTGTCAACTTGTGTATTATCAGAGTTGCAGAGAAGTGTTCTATTAAGAATATGTTGAGAAATAGAGTGGAGTCACAATATTATTTTTGTGTTGCAATATCTATTGAGCATAATAGTTGTCAACTTGTGTTTTATCAAAGCTGCAGAGAAGTGTTCTATTAAGAATTGGTTGAGAAATAGAGCGTAGTCACAATATTATTTTTGAGTTATCAAAATTAGAGAAGTTATTCATGGAAAACTTGTTGGATGTAGTAAGCCTTGACATCAATGACTCAGGGAATATAAAGCCACACAGTGGCCCTAGTGTGTATTTTTCCTGATAAAACTGGATAACACTAGAGGCTTTGCATTGATATACATACTTAAGGTCTGTGTAACAGCAGACCTTAACCGGCCAAAACCAATGCCTGATTATATTTTTTGGTGGTGATAGGACGGGGCAGTGGACACAAGTTGCTTTAGTGACTATCAAGGAGCCCCATGCTTTAGAAGTTGCTATCCTTCTTAGTGTAAGCATGGTTTTCTTAGTTTATCAGTGTTTGCAATTGTAAGGTTTAAAGGGTAAATTCTCTGCTGTGATTTTGTTACAAGCGAATTTGGGTTGGGATTTGAATTTGCTATAAAGAGATGGAAGTCAAGATGTAACTTTACTCATAGTCACATTCAGATTGACATGGCATTCTGAATAAAGTTTTGGTTTTCTGGTAAAAACACAAAAAAAGTGAAAAAAAATTGTAGGTTTCTGATGTTTTTGGCGTTTTTTGAACCAGGGAGCAACAATACTAAATCAGGAGGTGTATATAGTGCCATGGGGAGGATCATAGGAGGCAGTTAATCAATAGGAAAAGCAAATGATAAAATTTCATCAAAAAGACAATGCATTAGGAGTATTTTCATTTACTTATTTTTACTCTTTTATATTTTTTGTTTATTTTTATATGTGGAGGAACAATGTTCAAATAAATTTAAGAAGAAATCTGTTTCCTCAAAATAGCATTAATAATGCACTTAGATCTTATATCAAATCAATTTTATGGTCTCTGTATATGTGTTTAAATATCTGATCTTTCAATTTTTTTTTGAGGTCTTTGATAAATGAATACCATTCATGGGTAAACGACAATACTTTTTTCCTGTTGTATAGTTCCAAGATCAAGATTGGATCATGTAGATTACCTCAAAGGCCATTTTGGTCAAGGATATTGAGAGTAACCTAGAATAAGATTTTAGTGGTGAAAGGAAAGGAAAATAATGAAAAACAAATTTCATTTATTTTGATTGTTTTGTAAGAAAAAGTCTTAAATGTAATCTTGCTTTGCAAATTGTCTGTAAATAACTATTTGCAAAGAAGGAAGATCCTACCCTTCAAATTCTACTTAACTATTTGCAAAGAAGGAAGATCCTACCCTTCAAATTCTACTTATTCCTGTAGTTTTGTAGAATAGAAGTAGCTTAAAAAGGCCACCTACCTTACCAATGGAGAAAAGTAAAATTTAGATATTACATCAAAATTTAGAAAGTCATACTTCTTAGACTGAAAAATGATTTTCTCAATTAGCCTATGATATTCTAAGGTTATTAACATTGTTGTTATTGGACAGTTTGAATTCCTTGATAAGCAACTCAGATTTTTTGTTCCATTTTGCTGACCAGGGAGTGAAAGTGGTTACAACAATGCTATCAAAAGGTTATACCTTAGGAAAAGATACTTAAAGCAAAGCCAAAGAGTTCGACGAGAAGTATCAAGTGATGGACACTGCTGCAGAAATACCATTTTATACTTTAATGTTTATTATTTTTGTTTCATTTTGTTCCATTTTGTTGACCAGGCAGTAAAAGTGGTTACAACAATGCTATCAAAAGGTTATACCTTCGGAAAAGATACTTAAAGCAAAGCCAAAGAGTTAGACAAGAAGTATCAACTGATACTGCTGCAGAAATACCATTTTATACTTTAATGTTTATTATTTTTGTTTTATTATTATTACTTGAATTTCTTCTTAACAAGTGGTTGTGTTTCTTTTGGTTTTAGTGAAAGTATGGGCTCCAATGTTGGCTCTCTTATTATGGAGCATAATTCATCTTTGAGAATTTTTCAATTATTAAATTAGGTTAGTCAATTTCTTAAAATATTAAATTTATTTGAAAAAGGTTTTGTTAATTTATAGGTTAGACACTAGCTTGAAATATGAAACTTATTCCAAAATGTTTTTGTTACTTTATAGATAAGGCATAGATTTGTTGGCTCTATGATGAAAATAATGAAGGGAAAATACATGTTAATCTGTTACTTGTGCTCTTTGTCTGAAAAATACATGGTGAGAGAACAACACATATTATGCTAATTGAAGAATGTTTTTAGCTTGTCGAACTTATAGTATTGAATTTAACACACTAACACCTTACAACAATGAACTAACAATATTCATGATGAAAATAGAAATATGGAAGATTTATCTACATAATGAAAAAGGCAATATGAGAGAATCCAATCACGTTCCAAGGCATTTTTTAAAATGTTGATGTAACAAAAGGTGTTGTTTGTATATGGCAAATTTCTTGATCATTGTGTATAATCCTAATGTTGATAGATATGTCTACTAAGTGGTTCCAGTTAATGGTTAATGGGGCATTGATTTGAGCGTCAATATATTTTTATTCTTTATCAAAGTATTCTTTTGTTGTATTTGTATTCTTCAATTTATGCCTTAGTACGTTTCCTTTGCAACATCAAGTGCAAATGCTAGTTATGCTTTTTGAAATTGTAACCTGAACTGTCTTTATAATTTATACATAAACCATGACATTTACCTTATGCTTGTTTTATATTTCATCGGGCATCCCAGAGTGGGATGAGTGTACAGGTCTCACATAAAAGCTGTATACCTTGAATTCTATTGGTTCTAGATACCACATTATATGACCCGTCATCCCGTTGATTATTACCTAGAACTCTTAACTTGCGACCTTTCTAAAACCATGTGATTAAAAATCAAGACAACACACGAAGTATGGGTCCCATTAGTTCCTTTTGATTGGCTTTCCTTTGATTTATCATCTCGCTTGAATTATTTCACTATAACAGTCAATTTAACTTAATCTAAGTTTCATACTGACTTAGTTGCCTCAAGATCCATATTTACCAACTGTTATTGATGCAGGTTGTTAAGCAAGCCACATAGCCCCACTCCCTATTTAAATAATAATAAAAGACACGCGCTAAACCTTAACTTCTCGAATTCAACGTTAATAGATGATGTAAGGAGACACAATACTCGCACAACTCATAATATATGATCCACGTGCACTTATTCCTCTTCACCTTCACCATTGGATATTTAGTATTTTCACGTTCCACATAGACCCTCTTTATTCATTTCGGTTATTCCTTTAATGTGCATCCTTTATTCTTTCTGGCTTGAACTCTCCAGCTGATGCAATAACCACAATGCGTCCCAACTTGTTGCCCATTCAAATCACGTATCACCACTCGTCATGCTCAAGCAATGATCATATTAATGTGGGAAATCAATAGACACACTTGAATTACGCAAAGGTAAATTGGATTATGGTTAATTTATATTTGTTTTGGGGATTCTATTGTGTTTCAATTGTGTTTATTTTACTCCGCTCTAATTCCTATTATGAATTAAACCAAGTCCTCTTCGTATTTTTATAAATCGCCACATAAGTTTGAATTTTGGAGACATTCCATGGGAATATATTAAAGATTCCGAACTGATATACAAACCAAAAAAGGAAGAGAAAATAATTTCAACTTTTACAGAAAGAAAGGTACATTTTTGGAAGAGTCTAATTATTTTTACAAGTCCGAAATTCATTATTTCTTGAACGTGTAACCAAGATTTTTGGTAAGTATTTATATCCGTAGACTTACTACTCAACTTAAATTGCATTTAATAAAACTGGTGATCTTGAGCCTACATAATTTTAAAGGCAGTAGTCTATAAAGCGACTTTTTGAAT
>APFE030023985.1:0-17795 GCA_000404065.3 Pinus taeda | reverse complement strand
GAAACATTATGTGATAAAATGATCAAAACTACCATTAGAGCAACAGAAACTATCAAATTTCATGGGTACTTCAGATTTGAAATTTGTAGATAGGCTATATTCTACATGAATACCATGGGAAAATATCGGGTTCTATATTGTATAGAACTATTATAATTTTAGCATTATAAATGGATGTATATACCCCTTTAAGGGGATTATTAAATCCATATACCTAAATTTTGAGATTGCATATGGATTTAGAGACTCCCTTAAAGGGGTATCTAAATTTTAACACTATAGATGGATTCAGAGATTAGCATAAATGACTAAATTCATATACTTGTTCTATTTTTTATTTGGTCATATTTTTATTCTTGAGCTATTGTAGCCATTTAAATTAATTGTTTTTAATTTTGTCACTTATTATCTAGTCATCTATTTTAATGATGAAATGAATTAGTCATTTAAGATAGTCATTTTTAGTTGGGTCACTTATTTTCTAGCCGTATATTTTATCGCTAAACTAAATTAGTCTTTTTTAGTTGAGTCACTTAAAATTGCTCAAATTTAGTGGTAATTCCCTTGAAATAATTGTGGTGACTAAATTTTTTCGTCGCATAGTCACTAATCTCTCATTTTGTACTAGTGATCGCTTATCCCTAGAGCTTATCATCCCTCATATGTGCATCTAATTCCTAGATTGGTAAAACTCAAGCTTCCCCTCTTATCGTGTAAATTCATTTCCTCCAATAGAGTAATTTCAATTTGGAGGTTATGTTTTAGAGAGAATTGTTTCAACTTTTATGGGTGGAAACCAGAGCTCTAAAATCAGGCTAGTGAAATCTGAGGGCAAACCCTTTCTTTTTGTTGGGAATAATTAGGCTAAGGTTGGTAGAGCATATAGGATGTAGATGGTTTGGGAAAAGCGTGGGCTCTTGGTGGACGTCCCTAGCATAGACGATTGGATGATATCCGTATCTGCAACAGGATACTAATTATAAAACACACAACAATCTTTATAGGTTTTTCTTGAGGGCTAAAGGATTCCTTACATTTACATACAATTTAATTTATATATTTATGCTAGTAAGTAGGTCGTCATTGAACTTTCAAAAACCCATTGCATGGTATATGCCAATAAATCCTATCAACTCAAAGTAAATTTTTTTAATCATAAACCATTGTTGTAAAAAAAATTTGTATTTACCACTAATTTAAAAAAATAAAAATAACTTGTGTTGTCTCATGAAATTATGAGAATTTGTTGAAAGTTGTATTATCTTATAAATAATTCTTGGAAGTCCAAAAAATTATGATATCTTGATTTGTCTTTTAGAATGAATCATGTGTATTTTTTTTTCTTTTACATGCCTTCTTCTTCTCAATTTGTGCTTGGTTTTTTATTGTATTATTATTATGTCAAAACACAAGGGCTTAGCAATTCAACACTTAAACATTTGATTCATGTGCATCATTTCTTTTATGTGTGTATAATCCATTCAGAAGTTGAGTTTTTTATATTTCTTGTTTGACATTTGATCTCTCAAATGAATGTTGGTTAAACTTATGACTTTTGAGGTTACAATTGAAACATTTTAAAACTTCTCGAGTTTACAGTTTGGAAAATTACCCAAGGTCGCCAAACACAACAACACATACTATTTTCTACCTCTATTCTCATGAATATTTGAACCCATGTCATTTACATCATAATTCTTTTCCTCAAACCCTAGGCTCCATCATAACAAATAGTAGTCTTAATTCTCTTTATTGGTTGGATAAACTCCAAATTTTCGGGGCCACCTGCTAAAGTTTACACATTTAATGCTTTTAGTTGTGGTCACTCGTCAATTATTTTTTTTTCCACGCAATTGGTTTTTTTTTAAAGTTGATCTGAAGACTAACAAGATAGTACAGTGAAGGAGACATATTTCAAAATAAAAGTCTTACAAAATTGGGCCATATGATAATACTTTCTTTAGAACATACTTTTTCTATTACTTTTTCGTATTCTTCCACTTCTAAAGTCTGTAGAATACTAGAAAGACAAAAAAAATAGAACATAACTTAATTTACAACAGTGTTTATCATTCATATTCATCTCCTTCCTGGGTCTCTTGTAGATTGTTTCTGTCACAACTACCAACCACTTCTCCATGTAATTTAAATATTATAATTGTTATGATTAAAAGAAAATAATCGAGATCATGAGACACATATTCCATAGAAAAGGATGGTAAACTACTTGGGATTCTTATTCTTGTCACAACCATGTAAGTTGAAATGTGTGAAAGTAGGGAACTAATGTATTTAATTACTAGCAAGTATGTAGGACCAAAGCACACCCATTTGCAACATCATAATAAATCAAAAGAAAAATAAAATAGTGTTATGTACATGCAAAGAGAAATACATTGGTGGATGGAAACATGCTAGGATGATCTAGCCACCAAATGTAACAAACCAATAAAACACAAAAAAAAGTATTTGAATATAGGCAGGTTCGTAGCACTAATCTATTGGGCTAGGGTGTTATGGCCAAGATAGGTACAAACAAGCTAAATTGGAGAAAATAAAAAGAGGGGAGTGAGAAGGAGATACACAGGGAGAGAAGATGGTTTTGGATGAGAAAAATAAATCTCTAGTGCAGGGAATGGAGAGAGGATAATTCGATGTGTGTAAGGTTCAAAGGTGAATGGAGTAGGCCACATGGACTGTAGATTGAATGAGACTATGCAAAGTATTTTTGAAAATTGTAAACTACATGATACTAGACCATCCATTGTCTTTATGGAAGAACACACATGTGGAGGCTAATGTACCCCATCTAACCAAGCATAATTCATTTAATCATTAGAGAATACTTCCTCAAGATTGACAGTATGGCTCAATGGTGATTGGATATAGGAAATCCACAATGCTGGCCAATTTGTTGTTGGGTGGAGATTTGCAATCTAACAGCCAATTTCCTTGACATAGATTGAGGTAAGTACTTATGATTGAAATGTGTAATGAACTTCAGGTTACATTCATTTAACTTACATGATGCCATTAAATGTATGACGTATAATATTTTATAAAGGTATTTTATATAGATGTCGATGTAGTGTTTCATAACACAAGAATGTTGAGGAAATTTGATGGAATGCATGGGTGATGAGGTGCTTGAAACCTCACATAAATGAATTAATCTAATGACTAGTTGCATCTAATAATGATCCAGTTGGATCCCTAATGGCTTAAAACTTAAAGTCTAAGTTTTTTTTGAAAAAAAAGAATGATATTGAAAACCACGTCATCCTAATTCCATTGCTGTGAACGACACCTCAATCCGAGCTTGTATGAAAAAGTTATGCCCCAACAAACTTTTAGGGACAAAAAGAAAAAAGCAAAAGTAAAAGTTTGATTGCCATGTGGCAGTCCATACAATTGACATGTCACTCTGTATATGAGACATGAGAAGAAAACGTGACAAGAGATGGAGTTAGTAGGATGTTGTGGTAGATAGTGCACTGATGTGGTGTTCCAAGCGGGCATTGACGTGGCATACTGTACAATGATGGGAAAATAGTTAGGTTGTAACATGGCTAGCTCACAGAAAACTGACATGGTATACATGTAGGAGGCGACATGTTTAGGTGACTATGATTTTTCTACCAATGAAAGGGGACAATGTGGTCGAATCAAGCCATGCCATGTGGCACCCATTCAATGATCAATTAGGTCATGATTGAGCAGCTCAAACTTTTTTAACTGACCTGCCTAACGGTTACGATCACGGTTTCAACCAATTGGTGAACATAACATCACATGACAATGGCGAGGTTCAAACCCACATTAGCTAGCCTAACAACGATCACCCAAAAATACATAGGCAGCTAAAAATAGTTAACAACACATCTGTTATACAACAAGCGGTTGTCATAATCCTGGGACAATGGATAAGTTACATTTTCCTATGAATTTCTTTAGTGTCGGGCTAAATATGTAATTTTTTGTGTAGTCAAAACTAGGCTAGTGGGAGCTGAATCCATGTCGACTTTCGACACCCAAAATGATGGTTAACAAACCACCGAACCAATGTTCATACGATAGTGATTTGATTATTTCAATTGTTAACATGGAAATGTACAACGAGGTAGATGATTGCATAATCATGCAATGGAAGGTTTTGAAATATGATAGGTCTGGACACATATTACAATTTTCAATGGTTGTTATATATATATAACAGGGCTGGTGAAGGTTGAGCCCACACAGGAAAAACTGGTTGTCCTAGACAACCAACAGCCCCAAACAAAACCACCACTAATAAAAAATGCAACATCCAAAACAAATTATCGACTCGATGGAAGTTAAAGGTGGCATTTGGTTACAAAGTTGGCGTGGGAAGGTATTGAAACCTGGACCCCATTCATGTCAACAATGCTTATTCAGAGTTCACCAAAAAATAATATTGCACAGATTATGAATGGATATAATAAAAACTCCTTTTCAATCCAACAAGTAGTTGTGGTCCAACAGTGGGGCCGTCTGTAGTATGGAACTGTGAACAGTAACAACAACCAATGAAACTATGAACATGTGTAACCTTGATGCTTTTAGAACCTTGAGTGTGGAACCTTGATGCAGAAGGAATCTTTGAGAAATTTGTAAGATTCCCTTGAGGCCTGGATTTGACAGTGTGAGAATGGGGTCAAGTTTATACTCATCTAAATCGATTTTTCACAAGGATCATGACAACATAATTTGTTTTTTCGTTTGAGTAGTGGATTTTCAATCCATCGTCAGGTTGAGGGGTATCATGATACATTATGGCCTTTTACTTGTTTTTCCTATAGCGTAAGGATGGAGGTCATAGTGGGTTCAATTTTATACCCATATGAAGTAATTTTTCACAAGGATTGTGATGACATAGTTTGTTTTGGAATTTGAGGAGCTAATTTGCAGGCCATCATAAGAATGGTAGGCATAATGATGCATTATGGAATTTTACTTTTTTTTCTTTTAGCGAAAGGTTGGATCTAGATTTGTAGGTTTTTATGATTGTTGTATGATGTAGCAGGGAAGCGAGATCTGAATCTTTGCAATAAATTCATCCCTTTAGCCTTTGCACAAAAATTGAGGTGGTGTAGTTCTAAAAGAGGGCCATATTGACACTTCATCAAAAAGTAGTAATGTTTAGATCCATTGATCTCAGAATTGCGAGACGAGTATGATGATTATGAGTATGATTTGAGTCTACCCAAGGGATTCAAGAGGAAATAGACCTTTTTGTGAGTTTTTTTGAATTATTCAAACCCCAATCTGCCTTATAGGTCTTAGGAGGTGTGGCTAAAAAAATTTTGACTTATATCAGTGAAGCTCGAGGCTCAAATGCATCTCAACACTTATTAGGCACCCATGTTCTTTTTCTTACCTGGGGAGTCTGAAGAGATGTGAAAGGTTTACCGTCCTCCATAGAAACTCCTGTTAAAAATCATAATTTTATATAGGATAACATGCTTTTATTTCATGCCACGATTCGAACTATTATGGACCCTATCACCGACAACATAAATGGATTCTATTATTTTTATGGACTACTAATCGTTAATCAAAGGAACTTGTTTCAATAATCTTTCTTTATAGAGGGGAAACCATCAGAAATAGTTAGGCATGATAAGATTGGGTAAGGTATTTTTCCATGAAGTTTTCTCCTTTTAAAATTTCTTCAAGTTGAGATCCCCTGTTGCTATTAATTCAAGGTGAGTATTAGAGTCTACTTAGAATTTTTTATGTCATCTTCTCAGCCTTATCACTTTTCTGAAGGTTATGTTTAATGAGAATTTTGTATGCCTCGTAGCTTGATCACTCTAACCATTCAATAGGAACATAGTATTGTCCCCTCTTGATTTCTAAGATTCAAATATCTTCCTTTCGACTCCATGGAGATATTTATACTTTTAGCTAAGGCTAACATAAATCCAAATCCTAACTTGTTCAAGCTAAGTTTGGTAGGATTATAAGCAACAAAATTTTTTGGTTTAAGGGTCTTTCTGAAAATTTGGCATCTTGTTGACAAGCTCAATCACCCCATAAACTATTGAGCCTTTATGGTGAAATAATCAACCTTGAATTTTCTCCCTTGGATGCATTGTGCATATTTATAGAAATCGTTTTGCACATTTCTCATCTCATCTTATATTTATATATTTTTATCAATCAAGTCACAGACTTAGTCAATCATACCTTGCTAGAGGTTCCCCCCTTCTCCTCAATTTTGAGATTTTTTTTTTAAGCATACTCATCTAGGATTTCCGTTTTTTTCCTATAACAAATTATTGAGTTCCTTAGGCCATATATCTATTGGATGATGAAGTAATCACTGGGGAAATAGCGGTCTTATGCATGAGGGTTACTTCATCCGTTTTCCTCGTGCTTGCAAAATGCAAAACAATCTAAGATACCTACCTCTCTATTTAGGAATATCAATTTTTTTTCAGCCAATTATTCCCCTACTAGTCCTCTACCTAGTTGAGATGAAACTATATGGTGAATGGACTGTAAAATTTACAAAGTAGGAGTGGGCCAATAAGGTTAGCTGAATAGTGAAATCGTAAGAAGGAAACATGCCATGTTGGAACCATGTGACATCTTAATTGTAGCCTCACCAAACCATCCTCTCCTAATATCACTCCATGATCTCTTGATGCCACATAGTCTATAGATATTCTATTTCCGTCATTATATATTATAATTCCATCACTTCCCTTTAGATTTCACACACCCTCCAAATCATATTTCCTTTTTCCTTCTCCATGATGCAATCAAATTCCCATGAGAAAGCTTAAGCTCAGGTTTTTTTAGTTGGTATAATGACTTATGTATCCAAAATACTACCTAGAACCATGATTGCATCATTAATAATCTACACTCTTGTGGAATCACTCCTCAATCCCTTGATGTCATGCAACCTACATAAATTTCACTAAAATCCTGCACTAGTAAAATTCCATCTCATCCTTTCAATATTCACATTGAACCCATATCCTAATATCCTTATGCTACTCCACATTACAATCAAAATACCATTGAAATACTTCATTCTAGACCTACTCATTAACAATGTTATCAACATCTTGCATGTGTCTTCAACCACTTTTCCTCTTACCCACTTACTTAAGTGCACCAAATTTCTCACCAATTTCCTTTTATGCCTTAACTTTAGGATTACTATCATCCTCATGCTAGAGAAGGTGCTAGAAAAGGTATGGAGGTGGCATGATCCCCTAATTGTTTCAATGAGATTCATTATGGGGGAGGGAAAGAAATTGCGTCCTCCCCTCTTCTTATGTTTCCAAACTTCTAGTTGACTCCCTCATTGTCTATCTTGCTAGCCAAAGAGTGAAGTCTTTTGAACACATGATAGCTTGTTATTGAATCTGACTCCTTGCTTTCTAGCCTCACATGAATATTTTGATAATTTAAATATTGCATAATTTGTATCATTCTTATTAGCCTAATTGTTGCCTAAGAGTCCCCTACCGCAATTACTTTCGTCTTGCAACATTTTTTTAGCAATTTGAAGCCTAACCATAATGCAAGTCATTTGTCTTGATTATTAGTTTGCCTTCCTCTCTTCCAAGAATATTGAAAACTCTATCCTTAATGTGTCCATACTACTACCCCTCCTGCTCCTGCCTCCCCTAGTCACTTCTCAATTATAATAAGCAAGGAGTTGTGATTTTTCCCAATATTTATCTAGCAAATATTGCAAGTTATAGGTTTCGAATATATTTATATTTTGGAGGAAATAGTTGAATTGTAAGATATTTGGAGTATTAATTCAACATCACGATGCTTTTTAAATAGTCTAGTGTGCTTGAAACACGCCATATGAATAAGATATTTTTGTAGAATATTATTGAATAAATTTCCATGTACATCTTGTGGTCGTCCATATTATAGATTTGATCTCAGTGGCTTTTCGTAGTTTGTGGACTGCCAAACCTTTATGCTGGCTTGACAACAAAACTTGTTATTCGAAATGAATTTTATTTGTTGTTTTAGGGAGAGAGAAGGAAACTTATCCTAGTTATCTTAGTTTTTTTATTGCAAAGTCTATTAATGTCATCACACACGTTTTGTGTATAGGTTAGGCCATTTTTGTATCATTAGTTATCAAATGGATATATTTGTTAGGGAACTGACTAGAAACATGAAATATTTGGTGAAGACATTTTCTACAGAGACTATAACTTTGGTGGTATAGAGTTTTCACACAATTGAATATGTGAAAGCCAAGATTAAACACAAGGAAGGAATTCTTCTTGACCAAGAAAAATCGATATTTTCTAGAAATAATTTGGAGGATGGACAAACCCTCGCTAATTAAAATATTCAAATGATTTATCCTTCTTGTGTCTCTTACTATAAGAGGTGGATTGCAAATATTTCTCAAGACTTTTATTGGAAGAAACCATTACCCTTGAGGTGGATATCTTAGATTCTATTTATACTACAATGGTAAAGATACAAGATAGTTATAATTAGGGAATACCCCTACCAAACAAAGTTTAACATTCACTAGAAAGAAACTACAGGATGTTCATGCCTTAGTTAATTATAACATCCATAATGATTAAATCCAATTGGATTTCTATTTTATAGGTGGAATGAATATCTAAAAATTGATGATTAAATCCAATCGATTTCATATTTGAAAGGAGGAACAAATATCTCAAAACTCATCACTAAATCCAATCATTTTTCTATTTGAGAGGTGGAATAAATATCTCAAAACTCTACCAGGGTGGAAATTACTCGTGAGGTTGGTAACTCAAATATTGTCAATTATGTCTAGGCTAACATTAAAGACAAGGAATTGCTCCAAATCATCGAATATTTATTTATTCTAGAAATGTTTTTGAAGATGATAAGAGTGTAGTTGATTATAATATTTAAAAAAACATATCGTTCTTCTCATCATTCATGTCCAAGGTGATATGTAAATATTTGTGAATATGTTGAATTGTAATACTATTAGTTTACTAACATCTAACTCAAGAATATTTTAATAATACTATTATCTCTTTTTCTTAGTTTTTCTTAGGTTTGAATTGTTTTTCATGCATAGCCAAAGTGCTAAATATATAACCATTTCCTGTATTGCACAATTTTCATGAAAACTAATTTAGTGATATTTTACCAAAAATCCCCACTCTTTGGGCAATTTCAAACAACTAAAAATTAAAATAAGTACCATCGGGTAGGACATATTAAGGTGGCATAACTAAAGGGTTAAACATGTAATCATATCTTCTATTTTCGAATGAATATATATATATAGTTCCTATTTTGAAGAAAAAGCATAAACTTGTAAGGAAAAAATCTCAATAATAGAAAAGAACCTAAAAAGAGAAAAGAAAGAAAGCATCTAAATATGCTAAAAACTAATTGTGAAGACAACACAAAAAGATAAGTATGATTACCATACATTGTCAGTAAAAGTAGCTATGACAAATTGGCTATACCATACCTTGTGCGTAACCCGTTATTGTTATTAGTACAACCCCCTTATTATATTTTTATGCCCATGGAGACCCTATATTATTATTATTATTATGCCCCATAGAAGCCCACTATTGTTGTTATTGTGCCCTTACATTATTATTGTTATGTCGGCTCTGATTATATTATGACCCCGTAGACTCTTATATATAGAAACGAGGTCTTGTAATTTACATCATCCAAGAATTGTTCATTTGTGTAATGTATAGGAGGTTGCCCCCTCGAAGAGGCTGATTTATAAGGCGTTCGTATATCTTTTCTATTTATTTGTGAGCTAGTTTCATAACAAATTCTAGTTAAGATAACTTATGCCAACTACATAACCAACTAATTATTTTAAAAATATACACGCTCCATAAGTTTGCACCAATTAAAGATAATGATATTATATTGTAAATTTGCAATGACTTTAGTGATGCCATGGTAGCCCATTCTATAGTACAAAGATTCAATCACTAATGCATATAGAAAAAGTTCTTCTGTTTTCTTGTAATAATTAATTATAATTTCTCTAATATGTACATTTTGCAATGATAGAGGATATATATAGTTTACACCTTAGCATTGAGGAAGTTTAAACATTTGTGGCATATATATAATGTGAAAGTTAGCATATGTAACTTATTATTATCATTATCATTATCATTATTATTATCATCATTATTAATATATAATAATAATGTAACACTCCTCTATTGTATGTAAAACTCTACTAACCTAAGTTAAGAAAAGCTAGGTCTGATGTGTAACAAGGAAAGTAAATACTTTATTATTAAATAAAATAATTTAATCACTTTGAAAACTGAGACACCAAGAGTTGATATTCTTTCCAAATCCCATTGGTGAATGAGAAGGGATAATTGCTTCATGATAAGACTTCTAGATCCAATTCTAGATAAGCTTAATGGATTAGAGATAAATATACATTAACCTACTTAACTAGAGAAAGATGCTAATTTAGGAAAAACATAAAAGGCTTGTGGGAGAGAAAGGCAAGCTTTTATGAGGAAAAGCCTCACAAGAGAGAAAGGCAGGATTTTTTAGGAAAACCCTAGGCAAATGGATAAAATGATCCATAAAAGCAGGATTCCACTAATGGAAACCATATCATGAAAGATCTTATTAAAATCTCATTGATGTGATCAACACGAGGCATTTGATCTATGGCAAGAAATATCGGCTCAAGGATGAGCTGGAAGAAGACAGTTCTAGGTTGGCTGGTAGTGATCGGTTTTCCCAGTGATATTTTTTCAGATAATCTAGTTTCCATAGAAAATTCTGCATGTTCACTACTTACCCTTTATGTTGTCAATTTATTTAGAATATCAGAGAATTTACTTGATTTTTACTTGCTATCATATGATTATATATGAATAGGTGTGACAATTATTGTACATAAATGTAAACCAAGTTAAATTTAGTGAAGGAACATAATATGTGGCCTTTATGCAATAATTTTTATGTTATCACATCTTTAAACCTATGCGTTATCTTAGTTTTTAAGATGGTGAATAATTATGCTTGAGATACTATATATATATATACGTGTGTAATTAAGGTCTAAGGCTTGAAAATGTATAACTTATGGTTCAGTTTATCTATGCTATCCATTATGCGTTATTGAGTGAATTGTGTCAAATGAGGCAAGTATAGCATAAGATATATGTCAGTATTCTTTCAACTATGCATGTAGGATTATGACAATGATATATGGCAATGCTAGCTATAGTTCATTTATGCTAACAATTCCATTAATGCTTGTATGAAGTCATCAAAGTACTAGAATTTTGAATGCATAATCTGATCATGTCGAATGCCCATGATTGATTCTTCCCTCTCAGTAGTAATATATGCACAAGAAATGTTGAAGGTTTTATTTGTGTTGTAGTAAATAAGTCCATTAATGGAACCTAAAGGTCCACATCGTGGATCAATTAAAGCATAGTAGTTAGTTAGTGGTATGGTGCCCAAGGGGTATCTAACAAATGGTATTGGAGCTCTAAGTTCAAACGTTTTGACCTATCGTTCAATCCACCTCTATAAGATACAAATGAGTTGTTATTAGGTTCTATTACAATGAGTTCTAGAGTAGTGTCTTGAGGTATTAGAATTCATAACCATTGACATTAATAAATTTTAAAATGATTTATTGGAAGAGGGTGTTGAAGCAATAACACACATATATATTATTTAATATATATGTTATGCTCTATATATATATTAAATCAAGGTTGAACTAGGTGTGTGTAAAACGATGGGTTTCGGTATGGCTAAAGGGGGTATTTTGGTGAGGAGTGGAAACTTTTATATTTCTTGTTAAAGCATGTAACAAATTGTGTTTCAAATTGCATAAAGGGATAAATTAAAAGATGAAGAAGTTCATCCTTTTCACCAAACCTTCATCCTATCTAAATTACACAATGTCACGAGTCAAATGGTTACAAAATATCACGAGTCAAGTCAAGCAAGTGTGTTATGGATGTAGCTAGCAAACAACATTTTGTGCTCCACGTGTTCGTATAAGATGCTTATTTAATACATTTTCTCAGGTTTATATATGAAAATATGCTTCAGTTATTATAATTAGTTCTCATATGAATTTGTATATTTTCATTTTACACATTACAACTAAAAGTGGAATCCTAATAACCAAATCAACATTAATAGATACTAGTTCTGGTGTTTGTTTGAGTATCTAAATTTACAATATCCACGGAGGCACGGAGAAAATACTGGGGACAAGAACTTTCTTTTAGAAATTTACTTCTTCAAAGAGAAACCTAGAATATCATTCAATCGAGACACCGAATCCCTTTTTGTTAATATGACTAGTCATCCATTCCTTGGTCTCATTGAATATAGAAAAGACCATGAATATTTTTATCTTGATTCTTTAATATGAAGTTTCTTAATCGATTATTTAGAAAGCTAAGTCACAAGTGTCTCTTAGCACAATCCATTAATACTTGAGAAACAAGGAGCTTCCTGTATTAGTGATAGTATATGAGTGTATTAGCTTCTGCTTGTGAACTCTAGAATAGATTAACAAATATATGTGCCATATCTACTTGGCCATGAATGATGCCAAATAAAGCATATGGTGTCGAGTCCATAGAATTCACTTGGGGACTCCTACTTGTCTCCACATTACATAGATATATGATACGTCATAGAGACATTGACAAAGTACATAGAGACTCTCCACATTCCATGCGAGTTTATCATAGAGACATTGACAAAGTACATAGAGACTCTCCACATTCCATGCGAGTCTCACCTTGTCTCACAGATCTTAGAGAATTGGAATAATTTGAGATGGTAGGATCCAAGGAACTGAATAATATTATGGGACACTTGTAAAACTAAATAATTGAGAATATTTCCTTAGGTCCATCCATTATAGTATTCATTGTATCTGATGTTATTGTTGTAACTCTTGCGAAAAGAGAATTAGAGCTGCCAAGAGAATTCACTTGTGAGAGATGTTTTCTTTCGAATAAGTACATATCAGGATCATATTTGTCAAAAGGGTTCATGGTTCCTACCCAACCTCATGAATATGTTTTGAAACCTTTATATTTGCTACCGAAAGTCACTATACCTTTCCCTTGGTTGAGCCAATTAGTGGAAGATGGAGGGAGCCTCAATGAGCTAATACCTAAAAAAATGTAAATCAATGTATAAAGGAAAAAAATGTTAAATTGTAGATTTAAAGCCCAAGATGCTAGATTTAAAGCATAAAATTACTTTTTAAATTGATTAACTAAGGAAATTCATTTGCTTCCATTTCCAATCGGTAACGATGCTCTGTTTGGTTGCCTTATCTACTGAACTTTAGGTGATTTCTAATGAATTTCATTGCCACCAAAGTGTTCAAAAGATAAGACTCATTCGGTGACATGCCTTAAAAAAAAAATTAGTGGATTGTCATCCAACAAAATTTGCCTTTTTATTCATAAATCTAGAGTCGTTTCTAGAATAGGAATAATCATGGATAAGGAAAAAATCCCTTCAGCGTCATCCCCTCCCTACGCATAATTACCATGGGCACATCAGTTTAATAAAGGAGCAACAAAATTCATTAAATAATATTCTTTGTTTGTGATGCATCATCTATGCAAGCATGCACTTGAGGATGATGTGCTCATAGGTGTTCTGTATTATAGTGCTTGTTGCATTCAAGTGTTCATTTTTGCCTATAGGGTGAGATAGCATGATGCATGAAATTTTTTATCAGTTGAGTGCACCAAGGACAATGGGGTATCGAAATACCCTACTTGATTGATGTTCAAGCCACCTGAGATGTCATGGGAAGATGGTAGACGATCAATAATTAAATCAATCCTTTCGGCCACCCCCCCTTCACTGACTCTCCTTTCTGTCAACAACACGATTGAAGCATGCACTCGTGAAGCCCACCATATTTCAAACATATTTCCTTACCCTTAAAATAAGTCTCATGGCATGGTAGGATTCTGTTATAAGTGAACTGCTACTCTAAAATCGATGTGTCCTTCCTAACAAATTTACATGTTGTGGAAAATTAAATGCGGTGTCTTTTTTGGGTAGGCCTTACAGTTGGTAGCTAGAATGAATAGTCCTTCAATGGTAAGAATTTTTTTGATTAACCAATATATTTCTTTTGTCGCAGAGAATGGTATATGTGATTATACTTCTACAGTAGAGTATCGATGGCAACTCTACATACCGAGGACCAGAGGTTTGGGTAATAGGAATAAGCATGGTTTTCATAATAATAGTAAATATATAAAAGCTCATGCCTTTGCTTCCAAATTTAATTTAAATTTCATAGCTTTCTTTTATCACAAGTGAAAGAAATCAAGGAGAGGAAGATTTCATGAAAATAGTTCAATTAAAAATAGGTTTGAAATTATTATTATTATGAAGTTGAGATTACAGAATTGCGTGAGCGAACTCTTTTTAGCTAAATGACTTTGTACATCGGAAGACTATGTAAACTAAATATGGGAGTTAACAAAAATGGCAAATACCTATTAGTAGTTGTAGGTATTGGATGTATTGATGAAGAGGTCAAAGTAGCCCCTGGGAGCCCCGGGTTGGGAAAAGGAGGTGGATTTTGATGTGAAATTAGCGCATTGCTAGGAAAACAGGGCCAAAATGGGGGAAGCCCGAGCACTCGGATGCATGCCGAACCAGAGAACCGCGAGCGAAAAAGGAAAAAAGCACTAAATGTATGAAGGCGGGACCTGCACTCTAGAAATCGGTGGTATTGATCGAGGCGCCCTCAAACGATAAGCAGTTTTGGGTGGGAGTAGAGTGATCCCACTCAACGATCGATGCATGGCAAGTGGAGGTGAGAGAAAACTGTGGTTGATCGCACATTATTGATAGAGAAATTCAACCCCACGGGACGTGCATATAACATTGGATCTGGGAGATCTAGATCAGACAGTTGAGATCAAGCCTGATGGAGGAAGAAAAATCGACGAAGGAATATGCCATGATTTGTAAAGATTTGTAATCTCTTTGACCACCACGGTGGAGGAAAGACTTCATCCGCGACTTAAGTGAAGAAATGAACCAACGAAGTAGGCTGGCACCATATAGAGGAAGACAAATGGCCATTCCTTGAGCGTTCATGTTGATTCTAAACAAGGAACTCCAAGCGTAGATACAGAAGGTGAATCGATAAAGGCGGAAGAGGAACCGAACAGACATGAGTTCGACCAGCTAAAAACAATGAACATAGAGAATACACAAGTCAAGTCAGTCAGAACGAACCCCGAGAGGAAGACTAAACATTGAGAGATAGAAACTAGAGAAGAAAGCAGTAAAGCAAAAGCAGAAAGAGACAGAGGGCTGAGCTGACTAGCGACAACATCGAGCACCAGAGAGATTGAGAGATTCAATCCATCGCACAGAGGAATCTGTCTAGACTGAGCACCACAGTTGGCTCTTGCCACTGTAGACCAGAAGGTCACAGAGCTGGTAGGAAGAAGAAGCGTCTGCGTACTCCAGTGGCTTGGGGAATCCAAGAACCACCCTACCAAGCAAAACTTGCTTTAGGAGAACTCACATTGAGTCCCTGTATTGTAATTCTCTACTTAAGGGCACAATAAAACAAGGCCACCACTGAAAGCTGGACTGGAGACATAGCCCTGGAGAATATGATGAACTCCTTATTAAAAATTCTTGTGTCTTTGAATTTGCTTACTGTATTTCTCTGCTGTATTTCCATTTTTTTGTCTGTGTATTAGCAATCTGATCGATCCGTTGCTTCAATAACACAAAACACACACCAACACATGAGTCTGTAATACCTTTGTTTAATAAATATTCAACTGATGTCACTCATAGGGTGAATATCAAATCAGTGGATTAGATTGAAATTTGAAAAAGCATGAACTCTCAATTGAAGAGAGAGCATGGAATCCTAGAGGAAGTACAGGTGGTAAAACTCTTGTAGCCATTGAAGGGAAGTGCGGAATCCCTATATTAAGTCTTATCATTTTTCCAACATCTTCCTTTTCCTTTGTCCATATCGATTGTGATTATTCTTGTGTCTTTCGCTAATGTGTCGTCAGAGTTTGGGTGTGTCTGTGTCGAGTCTGTGTTTGAGTCAGTCATGGTTATGTGGGATAGAGGAGGAGGCTGAAAATAGAAGGGAAGAGGAGGAAAAATGAGTTGTTTACCGATTTTTTGGGCTCAGAGAAATCAACTATCTCTAAAAAATGGTATCGATTAGATTCTATTTAATTTCAATGTTTCTATTCATCTATGCTTTGTTTTAAGAACTAATTCCATTTCATAACTTTGTATTTTTTCTTGGTGCGTTGTAAATTATTGGAGTGAATGAAGAGTTGACGTTGCAGGAAAATGAATGAAATATGGAAGGAAACAGGTGGTTGATGTTGTTGTTGTTCAAGGCATTCCAATTAGCTTGTTGAACATGAAATCCAATCCCAATTCTAGTTATATAGATATGGCCCTATATCTCTCCTTTTCATTAGTTGAAACATGGTGCTTTAGCCAATTTTATTGAATTTAAGGCTCTCCTTCCTCCTCAATAATTTGTATTAAATTTAAATTTTTCTTTATTTTTTCAATAATCCTCAATAATTTTTATTACATATAATTTTTCCATCATTCCCTCATTAAGTTATCCCCTGTGAATTCAAGCATCACTAGATTTTTAATGACTTCTGATAGCTCTGTATTGGGGTTTAATCTATTGTGTATTAGTTTATTTTGTGGTTTTCTAGTATAACCTCTTCTTTATTAGTTTAACCCATTATTTTTTTTGAACATGACTTGCTGTGTATTGCGTTCTTTGTTCATTTAATCCGTGGGTTTTTCCCTTTTGGGTGTAAAAATATACATTTTCGAAAGTGGATTCCTATTTGTTTTCTTTATTTAAATATGTGATAGAAAGATTATTATTTTTATATAAAAGAGAAATTGATAATATTCAAGACAAATTGATAATTTTCATTATATCTTATTAAAAATATAAATTTTTCTCTAATATTTATGTGGTATTGCATGCAAATTTATTTACAGGAGGGATTTCACCTCCTAGTTTTGCTGAAAGGGTTTTTCTGAGAGTAAATATTGATGTAGTTATATATTATTCTTTTCTTCTCTCAAATACTGTAAGAGAATTATGCACACAATTATTAATAAAAATATTTTTTATGGAAAGGGTTAAACTCCTTCCCAGTTCTCAAGAAGGATGGGATGGGGCACCATTTTCTTTCAGTAGTGTAGTTATCTTTGTTTGTGTTCCTTACTTTTCTTTAAACTCATACCCATCAAAACATATTTTTTTAAAGATACATTTACTTTACAACATTTATATTTGAAGCATGTCATTTTACACTTCATTGATCATCCATTCATATTATAACACTTATCACATTTGCATCTAATTCATAACACACTTACATTAAAAAAAAAACTATTCTTTTTTTACAAAACTACAAATTAAACAATCTTTCACCATGCATTGAAAAACAATAAATATAGTTATACTTAACAGATCATTCATATTGCTTTTCTTTTTTCTGGTTTTCATTTTTAGTGATTTTTAAAGATTTTTATATTGTATTATTTATATTTTAAATAATTAGATAAGGGTATACATATATAATTTAATGTATTTATGTATTTATGTTGATATAGTGAATTGATACTATACCACGTTACTTTAAAATTGAGTAAGTGTGTGTTTAGTTGAATTGTGTGTTTTCTTTTTTGAAATTTCATATATATATGTGGGT
>APFE030023981.1:66606-77779 GCA_000404065.3 Pinus taeda | reverse complement strand
TGAGGTAACCACAGACCAATCTTTTAGACGCAGGTTCTAGCCAACCTACATCCAGAGAGGGCTCTCTCTTTATAATTTAGCTTTGTTTTTGAGGTATTTTAGGCTAGTTATGAAGTACAAGGATTTTGTTTTGAGTTTGGGTGGTGAGATTCAATAGGACAGAGAGGCAAAACTGAAGAGTTCAGTAAATTGGGCATGATGGAGTCAATGAGAATGAACTGCTGGATATGGTTTCTTTGACAGAAAGAGGTACTACAGAGTAGGGTAATCAACCATGGAACAATCTGTAAGCTGGAATCAGATGGAATGAAATCTGTGGGTGAAGGGCAATCAAGAATCCTTCATCATGCAGACAGAGGGAAAGTGAATGATTATGACCAAGAAGCAATTAAGAATTTCTTAGCATGTAATCAATGTGTAAGAACCAGGGGAAACAGGAGAAATTAAGAATTCACTGTTTATGCTAATTCTGAAGAAAACATAAAAAATAACAGAGATTGAACACAGAGTGCAGCCAAGTAAATTCTGGGCTATTCTTTTTCTCTATTATTAAGATCATGAAACATCTATGATATAGTAAACACAGAAACTGAAAACACAAGTAAGAAAGACTTATTGATCCACGAAATGATTCAAGAATTCTGTAACATAGTCCTCTGCCATCAATCCCATATCCAGAGAGTTCAACAACAACGCATTCCAGCAGCCTTTTATTCCAAAGTTCAATATTAGAACAGAGTCTAGGGAAATCTACACATACCCAACCTCTTCAAAACTCTAAGGAAGGGGGTATTTATACAACAAAATATGTACAACAGGTATCTCATAAAAGCTTTGAGATAATATCTAAGTTTAACCTAAAGTAATTTACAAGCAAAGTGGAAACAACTAACTGATACTGTGCTGGAAGCTGGCTCTTAGGGTTCGGTTCACAGGTGTCCTCTGCAACAACTGTGCGCATCTAATAGTCTTTACTGCGCTTTAACTCTGATATGCTTTTCTTAGTCGGCTCTGATATTCATTAATTTTGACTTGATCTGCCTTTATTTCTCCACTGATACTCTTTAAAGCTTGATCTGATACTCTTTGACTTGTTGCGTACCTTGTTTTCTTTATTCATATTTGTCAAGTGTTTAGCCCAAAATATCTTTGTATATGTCGGTTTCTCTCTTCTGGAAGCTTTGGAAATCCCTCTGTTTGCTTTAAACTGTGTTAAACAAGGGAGAAAACTGCAAAATGGAGGGTCGGCAGAGTCTGCAAGCTCGTTGTTGCAGCGTTTCTCAGCCTGGAGCGTATGGAGGCGCCTAAAAAACATAACAAAATGACCTTTTCATCTTGTTATTGACAAAAAGAAGTTTTGGTGGAAATTTTCGATTTGATCGTGAGTGATCACCGTTGGATGAAATGGATGGATGAGGGCCGTTGGATCACATAAGGGAGGATCATACGGCTGAGGAGAGATCGCAATATCGCGCCGGCGGAAGACAAGGGGTTTGGAGTCTTTATATGTATGAGATTTGCGGTTTGCGATCAGATCGCATCACGGAATCGCATAGCGGAAGGTAAGGGGCGAAGGTTTGAATGCATGCGATCTGCGATATGCGATACGCGATAAGATCGCATCGCAATACTACATCGCAGAAGTTTTGAAGGGGAAAACAGAGGCGGCAAGGTGAAACTGCGATCTGCGATTTGCGATCAGATCCCATCGCGGAAGTTTTGAATGGTGGGGGAGGGTTCTTAATAGGTTTCAAATAAAGCTTTAATTCCCAACAAAAAATGTTTATGGTTATATTTCAACCGGGGCGGGGATATATATTTATAGGGGGATTTTATTATATTTTTAATATGGGGAGGAAAATAAAGTGGGATTTATATAATAAAGTTAAAAGTTAGTATGAATTTTGACTGAAAGTGCCAAGCTTAATGTTAGGAAACTTAGGCTTAAAGGGGAAAAGAGGGGTTTATGTGATATTTATACATTTCCCCTAAGTAAAATGGGAATTTACCTTAGGCAATGTTTATGAAATGAAATGAGATGGATGGAAGGAGTTGTTTGGTGATATTAAGCAGATCTTAATATTCGAGGGGGGACATTAGTAAGTGATTTGGGGAAAGGATGAAGGGGAGTTAGTCATGCCTCGCTTGAGCTGCTCCAAGGGAATCTGCTTTGCACTTGTGATAGAAGTAAATTTAACACTTTGAGAGACAAAATTTATCACAAGTCTCATTCTGCAACATCAAAACTGCCTACCCTGCCTACTTTGCCTAGCATATTTTCTTCTCTTTGCTTGGGTGCACTTAGACTAGCAAACCCCTTTTTACTTTTCTTTTCTTTACATGAGAAACCTACCTAAATCTGCACTTATTTCTTCCAAGGGCTCAAATTAAACAGTTGAGCTCCTTTGCTTCTCTACCTATCTACTTATTTGCCAAGATTAAACAGTTTGGACAGATTTTTATTCTCTATCTCTAAAACAGGAAATTTAAACATGAACTGGCCAAGATTAAGCTGTTTGGCCATTCATCAGTTGTGGCATGAAGTATACACGCTACACACAATGCTTTATTTTGCAAAAATGGAATAGTAGTGGCATTTGGACTTGCACACTTTCCTGGTCTTTTTTATTTGGGGTTCATTTCTTTTCTTTTTGACCAATTCATTGTTTTTGCCCTTTGATTTTTCTTTTAGGGCATACCCTCTTTTTTATTTTTATTTTTTTACTTTTATCGAAATATGGAACCTTTGCAGCATGGAAAGGATGAACATATTTGGCACTTTACCAGTCAATCATGAAATATGACACCTATTGGTATAGGAGCATAACAATATGTACATATGTATATGGATGTAAACACTGCCATGAGATATGTTATAAAACTCCACTATGCGGTATGGGTGTTATGTCATTATGATTATGTTGTCATATTACTATGCTATCATGTGGTTATATTATCATGGTGTTATGATGTCATGTGGGTTGGTACTTAGTAGGAAGATCATTATAAATACCATAATGAGCTGTGTTATAAAGCTCTACTATGCATTATGTTATCATGTTGTCATGATGGTTTATTTTGAGCATATATTTAATTGTAAATACTACATTGAGCAGGTTGCTGAGGTATATGTGTGACTGAACATCGAGGACTGTGTCCCCCAAGGGAGGAGGGTTTTGTAACATCCTTGGTAAAAATTCCATGTAATAAAATTTAAAAACAATAACCATAGTTGATGGGATAGTTATTCCAAGCTGAATGTTGGGCAGGACATCCTAGGGGGTGTTCATTTGGTTGTTTATGGCTAAGGAAATTGGAAAAGGCAATGGCTAAGGCTTTGGAAAGGAAAAATGGCATTTTTGGAACATTTATTTCTAAAAATAATGGAAATTAGGAGAAAAAGGAGGTGAAAGGTCACAGGTTGCATGTGAGGAGGAAAATGAAAGAAAATAATGAAAAATGAAGAAAACAGAGGCCTCATTCATAAAAAAGGCTTCAGAGGATCAGTTGGTAACCTTTTGTCATTTGGGTTTTGGAGCTCTCTCATCATTCTCTCTCTTGCTCTCTCTCTCACTCTTGGAAACTTAGAGTTTTGTTGGAGCACTTTTGCATTGGAGCAAGAAAGGAAAAGAAGGCAATAGAAAGCAAAGATCAAGCAGGGAAAGGCAGGATCAAGTAGCTACATCAGGATTTGTTGCAGGTATCAACTTACATGTGTATTTTCCTTTCTATATTTGGCATGCATGGGATTGAATGTGGTTCTTTTCTACCATGGCATGGGTTTTTCCAGGTATGACAGTATTTTCAGCCTAACCTTGCCATTTCCTAATAGCTTTGATGCGATGGGTTCTCTCATATGATTTATGTGGGACGACCAGATTGGATTCGAAGCTGAGTGGGGTGGATCTATGAATTGAAAAAAACATGGTCTGAGTGGTCCTTGAACCGGGTTGAGGGTCACGAAGCCACTGGCCTAGTAACCCTTGAACTAGATTATGGGTTGTGGTAAATCCAGATTGCTTGCCTCGGTGGGCCTAGGAATCCTTGCCGGTGAATGGCAGGATTTACAGTAAAGCCAAGAGGTGGATTTGTATCTCGTTTGGGCCTAGTGGTCCCGGGATGGGATGCATGGTAAAGCCTGTAGAGTATGTCTCAGTGTAGCACCTAGTGATCCTTGGATCAAAATGTGGATGCACGACAAAGTCTGAGAGATTAGGAGGCACTCATATTTCTCACGGTGTAGGCAGAGAACTCTGGTGGAATCCATGCTGATTGGTGTTTTTTTATGTGTTCTATGAGTCCCCCATTCGTACTTGGAATATGGCATCGAGGTGATTGGCCTAAGAGAGACTTGGCTCAACCAATCTAGGGGCAGGTGGAACTTGGTAGTCCCATCTTCGGTTGGTTCATTGCATTCATTAATGAGAAATTCATTCCCTTGATTTTCATGTGTAAATGTATTGATGTATATATGGATTTTGATGAATGATATGTTTATGCTATTTCTGTTCCTATTATGATGGTTATATGTATGTTTTATGACAACATCTATGTATGGCTCTCAACATGTTTTTACTTGTATATGAATGGATAATGTGTCTATGAGCTAATAGATGATAATGCAACAAATTACACAAGGGAACAATGGTTCATAGCAATTCTCAGATAAGTATGCGATCACTACACTTAATTCTTTTGTTTACACCTGTAGGTTACATGTTGATGATGTGTTTGAGGAAATGCTTGTCATGGCTAGTAGGGGTCTGGTAATGGTCTTGTTCAGTTTATTGCTTTTGCATCATTGTTTCACTGTACTTTTACTGATTTCAAGCTATCACTCCATTTTGGGTAGTGGCCTAGGCTTTGGGACTTAAAAAGTGGCTTAAATCTTGGGGTCACTGACACAAAACTAACAATTTTGGTCTCTGGTCACTGACAGGCAAGCCTGTGAGGGTGACTTCAGGTTGCTAGTCTCTCCCTTTCCCATAGCATGATAGTGATTATGGCCTAAGAGATCCAGAACAACATTGGGACCCAGGGACATGATGTCTGAGTGGCTGACTTGTCTCCTGAGGGTTTTGTTGATGATGTTAGATGACTGTGTGTGATGTTCCATTGATTCCACTTCCTTAAGTTCACATAGGAGGTAAAATCTGATCATAGTAGCCTCTTGTCTCATTTTTACCTTGGTGGACATGGTTACTTGGGTGGATGTGGGAGGAGGGTGTTACAACTATCCTTATCTTTGATTCCCAGTACTCAAAGAATATTGGTCCTTAACGACTACTATTATCTTGGATTCACTAATACATCCTAAAAAACATCAAATGTTAGATGTTTACCCAATCCTCCATCATGTATTCCTAAGTGAAAATAAGAATGATGGGTCTATCTCTCCCTCTTAATTAGGGAGGACATATCTATTCCAATAAAGAAATGTACTCATTCCTATGGAAGGAATGTACCTAAGCTCCCTCTTGGCTTAGGAATTTCAAAGTTTCTTCCAAGTCAGAAACTTGTTTCCAGGCTCCCTCTTAAATAGGGACCTACGTCAAATCCTCAGGTGGAGATGATGGGACAACCAATTTCTTGAATAAATCCTCCTCACGATGTCATGAACTTCTTTTCGTTATCTAGGAGTCTTCATGTTTGGGACTTCTACATAGGGCACCGACCATCCATCACTTTCATCCATGAGTCAGCCATGTCATCATCGGAAAGTGATCCATCAATTCATATCTGGCCTTCCTTCATGCTATGTTTACTTAAGGATCTTCCATCCTACTACATGTGCATCGGTGGTGGAAGACATCCATAGATCTTCCCCCAGTAACCCTGCATAAACCCATCCAAATATTTATTCAAAAATAAAGGAATGAACATTAAAATCAACATTACCTTTGTGATGGTCTTTCATCATGACATATTTTAGTTTGCATCAACATCTTGCATACATATCGAAACATCTACCAAAGATATTTATTGTGAAGGATCTCTTTCTTTTTTAGACTCCATTAGAGTCTTCATATCTTCCATGGAGATATCCTAGTAAAATCTTCTTGGTCTTTTAGATGCTGATTTCCTTTACCATGGTTGCATATTCCATGATGTCTTCCTTCCTTTCTTCAAACATTTCATTCCCAGGAGCTTCTAATTAGAGTTCCTTAATTGTAGTCAACCACCTCATACTTCATATGAGGACATACTATGTTGATTTCATCTAGTGAATGTGTGACCCATGCATTCATGCATCCAATTGAGGGAGGAGATCCTTGTGGGTCTAATTTATGAAACTAAATTAGAACATGTATTTTATTATCAACCTGGATTAGTAAACTTAGAAACATGCCAAAATATGGATTTTAGATCTAATTAAATTAGGAAGCCATTGTTTAGAATTTGAAAAGTTGAATGCATGTTGGTATCTTAAAGATAATAAAACAACTATTCTAAAAAGCAAGTAAAGAAAACATTCAGATCTACTCTATGAAAGCATATAAATGATTGGTCAATGAGATTAATCTATTTTAGAAGATGGAGAAGAGGCTCTTCTCTAAGATTCCTGGTTGTCCTTCCACATTCCTTCAATAATAACATTTCCAAACATCTAAGAAAGCATGATGAAATGTAAATATGAAAGCATATAAATTTAGCCTAGGAAAGCATATAAGAAAGTGAATCTTGATTCAGTCTAGTCCTAGTTCATGGAGAAGAGGCTCTTTTCTAAGAGTCCTGATTATCCTTCGACATTCAAACTAATTACTGAAAGGAAAGAAATATTTGTTTAAAACATGGCTATAAAATGAATTCATATTAAAAACATCTGCAAATATTTACAACATTTAAATATGATGAACATAAAGAATTAAACTAGCATATGCACAATTATGAACATTATTCTACAAAAAAGTGTACTTAGCTTGGTATGGGGTCCCACCACCCTTGATGGTACACTATTAAAACACTCAGCTATAGCAACTCATTCACTCCAGCAAGAATAAACAAATCATGAAACAAAGTTCTGTCTTCAATTATCTAAAAAAAAAAATAGTCTTCAGTTTTTCTCCCTTGTTTCTAATTATGAATGCATCTTCTTAAATAAGAAAAATGATAACAATATAAGCTAAAAATTCTGAAACAACTATCATTAATGTTATCCCACTTCATCAGGTCAAAATTATCCATTTGTTACAAAAAATTAGGATGAATCCCCAAAAATCCTAAAACTACCCTTTTTTCAGGGGATCTTCTCAATGACTGGTCAAGTTTGACCAACGTTGACCGACTACCTCGCAGCTATTTTAATGTGCTCCAATAGATGTTGATTCATCCTTGGTTCCCGTAGTTTCCAGATATATGCTTGGTTTGAGCCTAGGTGTCATGTAACCATGACTTCAATGGAGCCATTACAAGCTTTTCGAGTTCTGTCCAAATTTAATTTTAATGCTCAATTTTTACTAAAACACTTAAAAATCAAAAGACACAGTTTAGTTACCTTGCTATGAATTAGAAGGTATAAAACATGATAAAAATGATAGAAAATGGATGATAAGGATGGAAAAAGTGATGTAGTAGGTGTGGTAAAAAGAGTCAAAATCGAGAGCTAAGAATCCTTTCTTTTGATCAGTCTCTTGAGATAGAGCATTGGTCCATGTTACTAGCGAATGTATGACATGACTTCCACAATATCAAATGCAAGCATACATACCTCATTTTTCCTTTGGGTCATCCAGACTTCCTACAACATATTCCCTGATTGAAAGAGATTCAATCCCTTCATCTGCTTCACTTTTATGTCATCATACCATCATCCCATGAATTCCACAAGTTTGAAATTAATGATGAAACACTTGCTTCCACTCATGATCGGTGAACCTTTACATGAATATTCCATCAAAGATTATCGAGGATATAAAGTATCCCCATCAGTAGATGTTTCCTTTTTTATAGATGTATGATGAACCTTGAACTATATGACCTTCACACTTATGTTTCCAATGAGATTCCCAAGAGATAAATCCTTGACATCCACAGATTTTAACCATCTTTCATGATTCTCTATGATGATGTCCCAATATCTTGCATCTAATCCTTCTATGATGCCTTGATGCATCCCATTTAGTGAATCATGACAGCCATATCTTACAATAGAAGACTTAGTAACTTGAAAAGAACTTAGGTGAGGAAGACTATCTTAATCATAGTAGAGATCTCTTACTTCCTCTATCTTGGACTTCTTATTTTCATCTTCCTCCACTTCTTCGGTGATATGAGCTTCTTCTCTTCCTCTTTTGTTATTTTTCTTCTTAATTTTAGGACAATCTCTTTTGTAATGTCCATATTCTTGACAGCAATAGCATTGGATCTTAGCCATGTTCCTTTTATTTTTTCGAGAATCAAACTTCCAAAATTTTCTTTTTCTTCTTGTCATTGTAGCATAAGCTTGATTTTGCTCACCTGTTCCCACATAAGATTTGGCCTTTAGTATAGATTATTCAATCTTTCACATCGACCATAGATCCTGGAATGGAGTAGCTTCTTTATTGCTATAAACACTTGAAGTAAAGTTACCCCACTCCTCTGGTAGTGCATTTAATACAAATGTATTCATTTCTCTATTAGACTTCTCCCAGATCTTGTAGTTGATTCTGGATCTCATATATCCTCATAAAGTATGAGGCTATTCCATCTTCCCTTGACATGTTCATCTTGTAGAGTTATTGCCTTAAAGAGAAGACTTCTCCAGCAGTGCTTACGGAATACAACTCTACCAGTTTGTCATAGATTTATTTTGAAGTTTTGAGTTGATATACATATGGGATGAGGGGCTACTTGATGGATTATATGAGAATCCTTTGAGCCCTAACTTTCCCATTCATATAATTGGCAAGAGCTTGAGCATATTACTTTATTGGTTTAGTGATAAAATATTTGACATGTTCCATAATCTCATTTTCAATGAGATACAAATTTGTCATTTTCTTCCATGCAAGGTAGTTTGAAGCCCCAACCAATTTGTTTCTTTCCTTGCAAAAAGACATTTTAACAGATTCAGATGTGGACATAAATATACTTACTTGATAGGATTCTCCTTATCCTTGTTACTTCCTTGATGTTGATGATGATAGAATAATTCTCCTTGATGAAGGTAGTTTTCCTCAAGAATGATAATTGATCCCACATAGAGTGAGATGGCACCGCCTTTTGATCTAGCTTCCTTTGGATGAATAGTCTTCAAAACACTTTAACTTGATTTGTAGATTTTATTCAATTTGAGTAGATGAAGGGTTTTGACCTTCTTTTCTTGATGATGATCCCAATAATTCTTTGTAGACTTCTTTGATCTAGGGTTATGATGCTTCCTTTGACTTCAAGATGATATTTGTTTTGATGCCTTCCTTGATATTTTATCCTTGAGTGTCCCTTGATAAGATGCCCTTCCTTGAATTAGTTACCTTAGCTCTGATAGCATGTTGAGTAATCTAGGGCATCAAGTATTAGAGGATTTCTGAGAGATAACTTCTTGTGAATGCTTTTTACTTCTTAGATTAGATCCTTCTCTTTAGATTATTATTATGTTCTTCCTTCATAAAATAGTTACAAATGCATAAACACTAAAGATACAAGAGACACATAATGTAGGCTATTTCCAGGGTCAAAACCTTTCCCACTTCAGAGGAAAACCTACACAAATTCTTCTTCTTATAGAGACTTCAATTGAAAAATACCAAGACCAAGACCCTTGACCTATTTGCCACTCCAAGACTAAGATACAAATCCTCCTTGATGAGATTCTTCCTGCAATGATCAAACCTTTGCTTCCTCATCCTTCTTGGTTGCTCTTCAAAATTTCGGTCCTTTGGTTCAGCACTGCACTCCTTGGTTCTAGTTCATAAATCCTTAGCACATTAGTTTGACCAACTTTTACCTTATATCTTCTTCACTCTAGAAGGAGACTTCCTCCTTTTAACTCAAATTCCATTTTACTTGTCCTTCAACCAACTTGATTACTTTTTGATACTTGTAACCTTCTCAACCTCCTTGCTGCAATAGATAGATTTGTACCTTCGCACTTGTGGAGATCCCTCAACCCAAACCAGTCCCAAAATAATGCTGGAACACTTCGTAACTTCTTCCTCTCTCCTCGCTAGTTCGTAGGCTCCTTCTTTTTCACCTTCACATTGCTTAATTTCATACCTGCTTCACCAAAAATATGTCCTATGAAATTAGGCCGAGTTGCCTATTTATAGTGGTTGGAGCCTATAATAATCCGACTTGACTTGGGTGTGAGCTAACATGTCACTTGAGGAAATTATTTAATCCGTTTTGAAGCCGACTTGAAGTAGGTGCCTTTGCTTGGTCTTGGAGGGCCTTCCTATACATTTTATGACTCATATAAAAGTGTAACATGCCCAAGAAGGGTCCTTCATACATGCCATTGACTCTCTTTGACTTTATGACCAATCCTAAAGGCTCAAATGGGAGCCATCACTAAAAATAAATTCCTTGCTCATGAAACCTATGAGACAAGTATTACAAAAATAATTTAATTTTTTCTTTACATCAATTACATAAAATCACATTTACATATGTCATTATGAAGGCCAAACCTAGTTACACTTTTAAACACATCTTTCCGCTTGTTTTTTCCCTGACAATATCTTTCGTAGCCTCTTCTATTTCTTCTAGGATTTCATCCATTCAGGATGACATGGACAAATGGTCCCTTTTATTCATTCCATTATCCTTGCGTCCATTATAAGTTGCCTGACTTGTCCATTATTATTGCCTTACCCTACCACGTATCCCAAAGTTTCCTCCCTAGAGCTTTCATGAATAGGTCCTTTAAATCCTCCAAGGGATCACCTTCCAGGGTGATGCAAGCTTCCACGATGGTATAATATGGTGGAGCTATTTTCTGCCATGCCCCTTTCCGTGTTATGAAACCAGCTCACAAAAAGATAGAAAAGATAGTTGAACGCCTTAGAATTCAGCCTCTTCGAGGGGGCAACCTCCTTTACATTACATAAATAAACAATTCTTCGATGATACAAATGAAAAGACCTTCTTTCTATATATAGGAGTCTAAGGGGTCATAATATAATCAAAGCCGACATAACAATAATAATGTAAGGGCACAATAATAACAATAGTGGGCTTCTATGGGGCATAA
>APFE030023981.1:44520-59116 GCA_000404065.3 Pinus taeda | reverse complement strand
GTTAAGTCCAGTTAAATTAGTTCCAAACTGTTTGAGGAACTAATAGTGAGTTAATAGTTAGTTGATGCATTAATGCACTCAACTAGTGCTACTCCAGTTAACTGAAGATTCCCTCATTAGAAACTCATGCATGTCTATTCTGAGAAAGACCCACTTGAGATTAATGTTCAAGGACAGTGTACTATCAATTGCATGTGTTTTCTCATGGATAAAAAGCATACATGCAGTCAAGGATTTATCCTTGAGGATTGTGCAGTTTTGGAGGATATCATCCACTTGGTAGAAGGAAAATCATCCACAAGGAACAACACAAGGAAATAGGAGCTTGGAGAGTAGAGAGGAAGGCTGGAAAGAAGCCAAGATTGCCTGTGAGCATTTATGAGGATTGTACTAAGAGTTGGCTAGCTGTGAGAGCTAAGCCTTTGTATAATTCCTATGTATTTCCACCATGTATGATAATACAATAGTGTGGGGTTTTAAGCTGAGGCTTTACCCAAAGTATTTTAATGTGTATTGTGCCATTGATTCTTCTTCTTTTGGTTATATTGTTTAGCTCGATCTTTAAGTTTCCGCAAATTGATAGTAGAAGTAGGTTATAGTATTCTTCTTTGATTTATATTGCATTATTGGGTTAACCTACACAGATTTTCTACAGAAGAAGTAAAGAGAATAATCATAATTGCAATACAAAGTGAAATACATTTTAACAGATTTTCATTGTTTTCAATCTTATTTCTGATGATTTTTTTATTGACTTTTCATTCCTTGAACATAAGTTATTACTTCTCTATCTTAATACTCGTTCTAGTTTAGATTCAATAAGTTGACGATCTTGGGCACATGAAAACTTCATTAAAATGAGACTTCTTCATACTTTTAATCTCAATCAAAGAAGAAGATATCTATTTTTGGAGAAAATCAGTATCTTTCAGGTAAATTTTAACGAAATTCTTCAAGGTAAGTCTCATATGCTCATTTTCATTTGTTACAATTTTCTTTATGTTTTTTGTTTTAGCCTTATTCTTATTATTTGCTGATCTAAAGCTCTATTATTGCATGTCTTCAAAAATTCCTTTGAAAATATAGCACCCTTACTTACTAAGATTTGTAATTCATTCTCCTCATTTTACTTGTTTTTTCTTTAGGCAAAGCAATTGTGATGTTGATCAAATTGCAAATAATCTAAATCAGGGAGTCTCGAAACCTCTAATTTTGTTTTCATTTAATATCGCCATAAGCTTTAATTTTATTAGAAAATTGTTAAGATTTTTTACATGTAGGCTTAATTTTGAAACAAGAAAATTTGCAAAGGGAGAGACATCTTATTTAACTTCATCTTCTCTCATAATTTCTATCTAGAGTTATAATCTTTGTTTGAATAGATAACTTAATTACCTACAACTCTGCAAGATATAATTCATCAAGATCTCAACTTAAGAAAAACATACATGTTTTCCTCATAGTCACTCTTTTGTTGAGACTTATTTTCATTAGTCTTGTTGGAGTTTCTTTCAATCACGCCTTTTTATATTTATATTTTCTTTCATATTTTCATTTCTTTCTTAGATTGCAATATTTAAAGTATGGTTTTACTTTTGTTTACAGATTTTGTGATAGCCTAAATCTTAATGGAGAAATTTTTCTATGCAAATTTAGTTGTCCTCCATGGGAAATTTCTATTCTATCTTTTTAATAGGATTTTGTTTACCGAAAGGTCATTCACACTAAGTTTTCTCTTTTCTCGTGCATTAACCATCAATCATGGGGATCTTTGAAGACTTAAGTCATGTGATATAAACTCATCTTTATAAAGGGACGAGTTTTCTCCATTCTTTCCTTTGAATCCCTCATATACTCCTCCACATATAAAATCCTCTACTTTGGTAGATTAAACGAAGGTTAGTGGGGTCAAACACAACTAGTATCACATCTATTGCCTTAAGCAGAAAACCTCTGGTACCACTCTGCTCTCTTCATACAATTTCTAAAAGAAATTTTCCAAATATGTTAATCAAAAGGGTGACTAATGAGAGTTGAAAGCACATATGTGTGGGAAGTGTGTGCAAACCCATCAGTGTACTGAACAAGCTAGCTGGCAATGGGTCCATGCATACATGGTTCTTGTTAGCCTTGTTGGAATTTGGCCCCAAAAAAAATGCATCCAAAAAACTCCTGAAGTCTTCAAGAGTTGATTAAGATCATCCCAAGATCGAAACAATCATATGCCAAAATCCCTTTGAAGGGTGGAAATACACTATCGGGAGGCTAAAACACTCCAAAACAGTGAAAAAATAGAGTATTGCAGGTGCAAACAGAGCAACACACAGCTGCCATTAGATTTGGCCGATTAATGGCCCAAATCTAACCGGCTAAATCACAATCGGCCAAGTTGAAGGGACAGTTAATCGGCGAGTTACATCAGCAGTCACGGTGGTGGAGAGCATATCTATAAAGCCCCTACATTGATCGATCAGCGATTGCGATCAGATCGTATTGCTACATCGCAGCGGAACAATACCAAGGGTCGGGGGGTCCATATCGCATCGCAGGTTCGGAATCGGCAGGAACATACACCGTGTTATATGAGGACCGTTGGCAGGAGCGATATGTGATTGCGATCAGATCGCATCGCAATATTGCAAAGGAGCAGGGCCTCTATACTAGGGGTAGTGCCGATCACGATGAGTCCTGGACTTGAAAGGGTTCGGGAATGAAATACATAAGATTTGAAGTCTGGAGGGAGGCCAATTTTCATGTATTCGCCGTGTTTTTTAAGTATTTCAAAATACAAGGGGAACAAAGGGACCAGGACATCTGCAATAGACGACAGCAACCCAGGGGGCAGAACCAATGAGAGAATAGGCCATGTTTAAGGAATTTTGAGGTCCGAAAAGAATAGAGAAGGGCGGGATTTGCACAGTTGCAGCATTTTATGTATGAAACAGAAAACATTCATGGTTATCATTTGAAAGGGAATGTTGCAGGGATTTCATAGGCCCGATAGCCACTCCATTTGCAAGATCAGGTGGCCAACCATGCTTAGAAGCATTGTGCATAAATGTTTACATGCCAGAAGAGAGATTCGGCCTGGATACAGTGGCTGGCAGACAGATCCTGGAAAGGGAAAGAGAGGGGCCACAACATGCTGCAACCTGAATCAAATGAGATCATGGAGCATCAACGGTTTGGCCAGTGCAACAACCATCTTAACAAACATTATGGGGCTCCCAGGCATCACAACAAGTTGCCCAAAATATCTGAATATGGTTAGTCTTCTGTCAGAAGAAGAAACCTATGAACCATGCTGCCTATTGAGGGAATCAAATGGTTAAACAAGACAGAGGGATAGATTAAGACACCTGAAGCCTCAAAAGGCTTAGGATCATTGTAAACGAGCTATAAATAGATGAAAACAAGATGTAATAAGGGTTCAACTTTTGGAGACTATTCCTCCTCTTGTCCTTCAAGCTTCTCATATTCATTCTAGCGATAAGCTTCTTTTGCCATTATATGTTCAATGTCCATTCTCTTTGTTGTTCTATGCTTGCACTTGAATAGGTTATTCAGGTTTTCTGCTGTGTCTAATGCCAGATAACTGTCATCTTATCTCTGCATTAATAAATTAGATTTGCAAGTTTCATTTATGTCCTATAGTTGGCCATTCATATGTGTTTATGTATGTAATCTAATGGTACAATCAGTATTCTCCATCTATCCATTGAATCTATAAATTATTGAGCATTAGTGGTCTAAAGCCTTGTATTGGTGAGAGTGTTCATGCATGTCCTGAGTGAGAATAGAGCTGAAATAGTTCTCTAACTTGATCCAAACCATCATCCATTCCAATAGTTCTAAGAACAATATTGAAGATTATATGTTACCAGGCATCTCTGAGCTGTAACCTAGGAGAGTTTCCTGGAGTGCTAACATAATGGGCACCATTGCTAAGGAGAGGAAACTGAAGCTCAACTTCCCTGGGAAACGACACAGACCCAGCTTTGATGATAGACAAAGTCTGGGCACATTTTGGTTGCAATCATCTATCTGGCGACTCTACTGGAGGCCGAACCTCTTGGCGACTCCACTCCATAGTTCTGGCTCAATTTGTGAGGCACACTCGGAGAAATCCTCAAAAATCACAAGCTGATCCAATCCCTGACCCTAGAAAGACCTTCAAAGAAAGAAAGACATTATAGAAAGGAGCATTAGGTTTAGGTAAACTTAAACAATATTCTATATCTCTTCAAGAATATCTTGCAATAGAACAAATACATGTTGAGAGTACAGATTCTAATACTAGCAGTGAAGAAAAACTCTCAGAAATTCACAAAGCTCCTTATTCTTTAGTTTCTCCTTTTGTTGTATTCCCAAAGGAAACCTCACCTCCTATCCATCATACTCCTTTAGTCTCATCAGTCACTTCTCAGCCCTCTGTCATTCAAACTTCCAATACCCTTTTAGCCACCACAACTATGGCATGTCCACAAGCACCTACCAAAATGGAAAGAATCATAGCTGCTAGGTACAGACCTCTAATATTGCCCACTCCTTTGAATGCCATGCCTACTGGAGAATATCAGAAATATAGGCCTAATTTCAGTGGGACTGAAGGTGTTACCACTGAAGAACATCTTGAGTCATTCTATAGCTATGCTAATAACTTGGACATTAGTGAAGATGATGTGTGGATGAGAGTTTTTGTCCAAAGCCTAGATGGGGGAGCTAGAAAATGGTTAAGAGAACTAGCCCCAAGATCTATAGCAGATATTGAAGCTTTAGATGATGCATTCCTAAAACGTTGGGGGGATAAGAAGGATCTCCTCTACTACCACACTGAGTTTTGGAAATTGAAGAGAGAAAATGGTGAACTGTTGACTGATTTTAATAAGAGATTTAATCGCATGTACAACAAGATACCAGCTGAAGTAAAGCCCACTACTACCTCTGCTAAACTCACCTATACTAATGCTTTTGACTTTGACTTCTGCCTACTATTGAGAGAGAGGCGATGTGCTACTTTGGCTAACATGCAAGATGCAGCCTTGGAAGTAGAATCAAACATCATGGTTACAGAGAAGCTCAAGGGGAATGCTGATAGAAGGAGACAAAGGGGCGAGTATTCATCATCCTCTGATCCTAAGATAGATAAAATGACCAAAATGATCGAGTCATTAGCCTCTGAAATCTCCAAATTAAAGGTTGAGCAGCAGCGAGGGAAAGGAAGAAAGCCTAATACCTTTGCTCCTAGAAATTAAAACCCAAATCCATATAGAAGAAATAATGAGCAGTTGCAGATTTTACAACGAAACAAAGATGCAAATGAAGACCAAAGGGTGAAGGGTCCTTTTCAAAATGCAGTTATGGAAGAAAAGCAGTTTGAAGAAGATGATGAGATCCATTATCTGGAATACAAAGGCAATGCTTCCTTTTTGACCTCAGCTGCCTATGAAAAATCATTATGTAATGACCAGATCAGCCAAGAATGGGATGATGAAGCTATCCTACAAACTGAAGATCAATGCAGGTATAATATGCAGTCAAAGATGAATTATGCCAAGGAAACTCCTATTCAAAGAACTGCTATCCCAGTAGTACAACAAGCTAATAAGCAAAAACAACCGACAGTTGATCCCATCACCCTCAAAGCTCCAGCTCATGAGGTAAGAGGCCTTGACAAGTCTCCTTCTCCTTTCAGTTTTCAATCAGAAATTCAGAAGCTAGGAATACCTATGCCACTGATTGAATTAGTGAAAAATGAGTCCTTCAAAAGATCCATCCTCGAGGCCCTTGAGCCTAAAGCCATCCAAGCCTCCAGTGATTGTGTAAATCTGCAAGATGACAAGCCAACTGTTATTCTCAGCCCAATGATTGAAAATGGTGAGGACAACTCCCCATCATTCTATGTCTCTCTGACTATTCATGATAAAATCCTTCACAACTGCCTTTTGGACATTGGAGCCAGCCATAACCTAATTCCCAAGGCTATCATGGATGAGCTGGGTCTGGACATTACCAAGCCTTATCATGACCTGTTCTCTTTTGACTCTAGAAAAGTGAAATTCCTGGGATTAATCAAAGACCTAGCCATCACTTTGTCTCAGCTGCCCATGAAAAGCATGATGATGGATATTGTGGTAGCAGATGTCCCCCCCAAGTTTGGCATGTTACTTTCCAGAGGTTGGATCAAGAGACTAGGTGGATCATTGCAAAATGATCTGTCTTATGATACTGTACCAGTTTTCGGATGTGAAAGTAAGAGAATATACAGAGAGGTGCAGTTGGCTTATATAATCAGCGATGAGAAGAAATCTATTAATCATCCCATCTATGCTGTTGATACTGGTTTCGGAGCATGTATTCTTCACATTGAAGAATCTCAGTTGGCCTCCATGCAGCTCAAAAAACCAGTTTGCGAGATCCCAGAGGATGTAAACCCACAAATTTGGGATATGTTCTTTGATGGGGCTTGCTCCAAAGAAGCTACAGGGGCAGGCGTAGTCCTTGTGTCCCCAACACAGGAATACATTCATTTGTCTTTCAAATTAGCCTTTTAGGTCACAAACAACATAGCAGAATATGAAGTGTTGATCCTGAGCTTAAGCGCTGCTAAAGAAATGGGTATCAAAGACCTGCAAGTGTTTGGAGATGCAGACCTCATCATTCAGCAGGTAAATAAAACATTCCAAGAAAAGCATCCAAGGCTGAAAGCATACCGGGATGAGGTATGGAGGCTCAAAGATTCTTTCAAAAATTTTAGCATTTCTTATATTCCAAGAATGAAGAACCAACTGGCCGACTCCCTTCCTGTGTCTGCTAGCACGTTTGTTCCTCCTTTGCATCCTAAATTGACATATGAAGTTCAGGTAAAATATAGACCGTCCCTTCTAGACAATGTCAAATATTGGAGAGTTTTTGAAGATGATGAGGAAATTAACAGGTTTTTACAAGTCATTGAGGAATTTGCTGAAACACGCATCGACCAAGAAAATGAAAATGTGGAAGAATGTGGCCAGTCCAAGCTAAAAAGTGAAATCGGCCAAGGAAGCATCATCTAGCTACCTAGTAATCACATACCAAAGGGATTGGTGCTTCTGGAGAGGCCTTTCGATCATAATGACATGCCCTATAAGCCAGCCAAAACAGAGAATGAGTCTGCTGTTTGTAAACATAATATAGGGAGCCCAACCCATCCAAAATTCATTAATCTGTATACTCATTTGTCTTTTGCCCAGAATTCTGAGTATTGTACCCTCATGAGGCAATTCGCTGATATTTTTGCCTAGGAATACATCGATCTTAAAACCTATGACCCAGACATCATTCAGCATAGGATTCCATTGGAAAAGAACACCACCCCTTTTAAGCAGAAATTAAGACCTGTCGGCCCTCTCTTACTACCTTTGATTGAGAAACAAATCAAGAAGTTGTTGGATGCCAAAATCATAATTCCCCTTAGGTATTCAAAGTGGATAGCTAATATTTTGGTGGTAAGGAAGAAAAATGGAGAAATCAGGCTTTGTGTCAACTTCATAAATCTGAACAAGTGCTCTAAAAAAGATAACTATCCCCTGCCCAAGATGGAGCACTTGCTGCAAAGAGTTTCGGGGGCTAGAGTCATGTCTTTCTTAGATGGATTTTCAGGCTACAATCAGATAGCTTTACATCTAGAATATCAAGAAAAGACCGCCTTCACTACTCCTTGGGCACTTTCATGTACTCCAATATTCCTTTCGGACTGATGAATGCTGGGGCTACTTTTCAGAGGGCCATGGACATAGCCTTTGTGGGAGAGAAGGACAAATTTGTCCTTATTTATCTTGATGACATAATAGTCTTTTCCAGCAGCCACAAAGACCATTTACAACATTTAAAAAAGGTTTTCCTAAAGTTCAGATAGTTTGGAATCTCAGTGAACCCAAAGAAGTCACGGTTTGCTCTAGAAGAAGGCAAACTTCTGGGACATATTGTTTTTGCTGAAGGCGTGAGGATTGATCCAACAAGGGTTCAAGCCATTCAAACATTGTCCATAGCAAGGTCAAAAAGGACATTCAGTCCTTCTTGGGTAAGATTAATTTTGTAAGGAGGTTCATTCCAAACTTTGCAGAGCTTGTAAAGCACGTCACTTACATGCTGAAGAAAGGAGCAGAAATAAAATGGACAGATGCTTCAAGAAGCTCTTTTGAAGCCATCAAGCAAGCTATCATGGAAGCTCCCACTCTAATTAGCCCAGATTACACTAAGGATTTTTGTATCTTCTCGTTTTCCTCTTATGATACACTGGCAGCAGTTCTATTGCAGAAAAATGATGAAGGCATAGAGCACCCCATGGTTTTTTGCAGCAAAACTTTAAGGGATGCTGAACTAAGGTATGACCTTGTTGAGAAGCAAGCTTATGATCTCATAAAATCTTTAAAAGCATTCAGAATTTATATTCTGCATTCCAAAGTAGTTGCATATGTACCCTCAGCCTCGGTAAAAGATGTCTTAACTCAACCAGATATTGATGGAAAGAGAGCAAAATGGATTGCAAAATTCATAGAATTTGACATAGAGGTGAAGCCCACTAAGCTTGTCAAAGGCCAAAGCTTGGCTAAGCTCATGGATGAAGAAAATTGCAGTTTGTTAGACATAAATGGCATGGGCCTAAATTTATATGATTAACAAACAAAGGGAGCATCAGAAGAGAAAAAGTAGAATCAATCCTTGGCTGAAAATCTAGCCACATGCGAATGGTATTCCAGCATTGTTCATTTCTTGCAGAAGCTAGAAGTTCCTCCAGGGCTTAGCTCAAGTCAAGCTCATACCATTAGACTCAGACCAACCAAATTCTACATTGACAAAAATCTTCTTTATTGGAAAGACCCATTAGGAATCCTCTTGAGGTGTCTAGATAAAGAACAATCTGTAGAGGTCATACACCAATTCCATTCTAGCATCTGTGGTGGGCATCATTATTGGAAAACCACAACTCACAAAATCTTGAGGGTTGGGTATTATTGGCCTATGCTGTTCTCTGATGTGTTTTCTTTTGCAAAAGCTTGTGACAAGTGCCAAAGGTTTGCAGGAAGACAACAGCTAAAATATTTGCCTTTGAAGCTAATACATGTCAATGGTCCCTTCCAATAGTGGGGCTTGGACTTTATAGGTGAGATTAACCCACATTCTAGTGGCCAACACAAATGGATCTTAGTAACCACTGATTATTTCACCAAGTGGATTGAGGCTATACCCACTAGGAGTGCCAATCATCAAGTTGTCATAAAGTTCTTGAATGAGAATATTTTCACTAGATTTGGTTGCCCAACCAAACTAGTCACTGATAATGCAGCAACTTTTAAGGCAAAAGAATTGATGGACATGACTGAATCCATGGGCATTCAAGTGGTGCATTCTATCTCATATTATCCTCAAGGCAATGGCTTGGTAGAATCATCTAACAAGAGTCTGGTAAGGGTAATCAAAAAACTGTTAGAAGACAAAAAAAAGAGCTAGGATTCCAAGTTGAAGTTTGCACTATGGGCTGACAAAGTTTCCATCAAAAATTCCATAGGGAATTCTCCATTTAAACTGGTTTATGGCACTAATGCTATTTTCCCTATCCAAATGATCCTCCATGTGGCTAAGTTCTTGCAAGAAGAACAAGATGAAGAGAATGACATGGTAAGAAGAATGAATAACCTAGTTGAACTACAACAGATCAGAGAGCAGCTGGTTGAGAAGTCACAAGTCCATCAGAAGAAAATCAAAGAAACCTTTGACAGGAAGGCAAAGGTGGACAATTTCCAAGTTGGTGATTGGGTGCTCAAATGGGATGCATTGAAGGAAAAGAAAGGTAACCATGGCAAGTTTGACTCCTTATGGACTGGTCCTTTTGTCACCGCTCAAGTTAGCACATCAATACATTCATCCTACACAATTTAGAAGGAGGAGACACTTTTGGTAACCCAGTAAATGGGCGGTTCCTGGAACTTTATTTCATTTAAGGCCTTAAATCCTTATTATTGTAAATATGTTTTTCTTTTAGTTTTTTATGTTTATGCTAAAAAGACTCCATGCCCAATGGAACGCTAGGAGGAAGATTTAATTTTGTTTTACAGGAAAGGCATTGCTCTGCGATTCTTGAAACCTCACAGGGAGGATTTCATCCCTAGAAGGAGCTAGTGTTAGCCTTGTTGGCATTTGGCCCTTAAAAAATTGGATCTAAAACACTCTTGAAGTCTTCAAGAGTTGATTAAGATCATCCCAAGATCGAAACAATCATATGCCAAAAGCCCTTGGAAGGGCGGAAATACGCTATTGGGAGGCTAAAACACTCCAAAACAGTGAAAAAATAGAGTATTGCAGGTGCGAATAGCGCAACGCACAACTACTGTTATATCTGGCCGATCAACAACCCAGATCTAACCAGCTAAATCGAAATCGGACAAGCTGAAGGGACAGTTAATCGGTGAGTCACATCGTTAGTCGCGGAGGTGGAGAACATATCTATAAAGCACCGGTGTTAAGTGATCAATGATTGTGATAAGATCGCATCGCTACATCGTAGTAGAACAATACCAAGGGTCGGGGGGCCCACATTGCATCATAGGTTCGTAATCGGCAGGAACATACACCGTCTTATATGAGGACCGTTGGCTGGAGAAATATGCGATTGCGATTAGATCGCATCGTAAGATTGCATTGGAATATTGCGAAGGAGCAGGGCTTCTATATAGGTGGTAGTGCCAATTGTGATGATTCCCAGACCCGAAAGGGTCCGGGAATGAAATCCATAAGATTTGAAGTCCAGAGGGAGGCCAATTTTCATGTATTCCCTGTGTTTTTAAAGTATTTCAAAATACAAGGGGAACAAAGGGACCAGGCCATCTGTGATAGACGACAGCGACCCAGGGGGTGGAACCGATGAGAGTATAGGCCATGTTTAAGGAATTTTTAGGTCTGAAAAGAATAGAGAAGGGCGAGATTTGCATAGTTGCAACATTTTATTTATGAAATAGAAAACATTCATGGTTATCATTTGAAAGGGACTATTGTAGGGATTTCATAGGCTCGATAGCCACTCCATTTGCAAGATCAGGTGGCCAACCATCCTTAGAAGCGTTGTGCAGAAATGTTTACATGCTAGAAGAGGGATTCGGCCTGGATACAGCGGCCGACGGATAGATCCCGGAAAGGGAAAGAGAGGGGCCACAACATGCTGCAACCTGAATCAAACGATATCATGGAGCATCAACGGTTCGACCAGCGCAACAACCATCTTAACAAACATTATGGGGCATCTCTGGCACAAGAGACCTCCCAGGCATCACAGGAAGTTGCCCAAAATATCTGAATATGGTTAGTCTTCTATCAGAAGAAGAAACCTACGTACCATGCTGCCTATTGAGGGAATCAAATGGTTAAACAAGACAGAGGGATAGATTAAGACACCTGAAGCCTCAAAAGGCTTAGGATCAATGTAAACGAGCTATAAATAGTTGAAAAAAAGATGTAATAAGGGTTCAACTTTTGGAGACTATTCCTCCTCTGTTCCTTCAAGCTTCTCATCTTCCTTCTAGCGATATAAGCTTCTTTTGCCATTATATGTTCAATGTCCATTCTCTTTGTTGTTCTATGCTTGCAATTGAATAGGTTATTCAGGTTTTCTGCTGTGTCTAATGCCAGATAACTATCATCTTATCTCTGCATTAATAAATTAGATTTGCAAGTTTCATTAACGTCCTGTAGTTGGCCATTCATATGTGTTTATGTATGCAATCTGCTGTTACAGTCCGTATTCTCCATCTATCCATTGAATCTATAAATTATTGAGCATTAGTGGTCTAAAGCCTTGTATTGGTGAGAGTGTTCATGCATGTCCTGAGTGAGAATAGAGTTGAAATGGTTATCTAACTTGATCCAAACCATCATCCAATCCAATAGTTCTAAGAACAATATTGAAGATTATATGTTACCAGGCATCTCCGAGTTGCAACCAAAGAGAGTTTCCTAGAGTGCTGATAGTACCAAGATATCTTCATTGGGGTACTGAACATGCCTACTGGAAACAAATCTATGTCATGAGAAAAAAAGTAATTTCAAAAATGTATGATAATATTTAACACCCACTACCTGTTATCACTATTCAATAGTAGAGATGTAATTAAAAGAATAAATATTCCCTATTTTTTAATTGTTGTCTTGGAATTGAACATTCAAGTACTTTATTTTTTGTTGTTGTTTAAAATGGCTTTCATTAGATGTTCAAAATAGCATAGCATACAAAAATTCTCTCAACAACCCCCACTCCCTCATTATGACTAGAATTTTTGAGATTGGGGGCTGGAGAATACCAGGATAGAAAATTTACATATATTATTTTCGAATAGCTCTGAGGCCTTAGCATACTATGTGAGACACAAAAAGAAACCATAACTAATGGCAGTGAATCAAGGAGGGGGATTGGTGGGCATTATAGGGGGAGCTGCAAAGTAACCAACACAATCATGAATGTGGAAGTCAATATGCTCCACTCGTGCCTCTAAGATGCAAAGATGGTCATTTGCGCAACTTTGGCTACACCGTAGGTTGTCCAATTGCTCCATAATGGTGTTCTGACTGTATTGAATGTCAGTGAGATAGAAAAATTTTCATTGCGGTCTTCGTACCTGTGGTCCCGGAGAATGTCAATGTCAATTTGAATGTGTCGGAGTTACTTAGCGATCGATTCCATAGAGGCAGGAGCTACTAGGTGGTTTGCCGAATTAGTAGGGGAAAGAGACTCGACATCCTCTGTTTTCTAACTGGAAGAGGTAGTGGAGAACAAGTGATGTCCTGGTATAGGGTGACCTGCTTGGGCTTGTTGCGCCGCTAGCATAGAATTCTACTATGCCCGGATTGTGGTGGCTCGCAACAGGGGGAGTCCACAGAGAAATTTGTCAAATAACTGCAAAGAAATCAATGAACACCCGACTCGCAGACCCACAGTCCCATGCAAGGATGAGCCCCTATCCTAATACTGTTACCGGGATGACGAGAGAGGCTCCAATTTACCCAGCCTACGTGCCAGAGTGGAATACCTTTGAGACACCACCCGAATGCTGCCCATGAATAGGACCCCCACCCTGGAATTTGGCCAAGGGACTGTAAATTCCTTCGGGCAAAAGGCGAGACCCGGACTCAAAACAGAAATTACCAAATGCCACATAAAAACCCACACACCTATAAAGACCTGGCATGGTCGCTTGAGCGGGAGAGGATCTAGGAGCTGGCGGAGTGATGAAAAACCCTTATTTTGACTAGAAGCGAGGGAGTAGGACCGAACCACGACTGTCTTCGTATCAGGTTCCCAAGGGAAGACTAGGAGGCCATTGTCAAACCACTTCAAGCTGCTGCAAGTGTCATCTGCTTTCCTCACCCAAGGCCAGAGCCCCAGTGAGGCGTCATAGACACAGACCCAACCACTATCAAAATCCTTACCACCCAAACTCATTGCCCAAAATGTTGAATTGAACCAAAACATGCACCTGGGTTCACATTTATCCTCAGAGCGATTGAGGAGGAGTGTCACACTTGTGTAGTAACGAGCATGTCTTGTCATTGCCACAAAGTTAATGGGCACATGGAAGGGAGGCCCAGATGGCTGATCACATGCTGAATACACTGACGCATGTGCAACCCCACAGAGGGAAACATTTATGTAATTTCATCTTTGAAAACTTATTTTGATTTAATTCTACCTTATGTGGGACCCTTGAGAATGGTGTTATGTGCGAGAAAATTTTAGAAAGCTATCTTTTCAATATTTTTGTAAATTTTGTCATATTATTTTTAATCAAAGACAACTGCTTCTTTCCCGTGTATCACCATTATTGTGCCCACAACCCCCCTGCATAAGTTTTTACAAACAATATGGGGACCCTCCATGTAAATTTTGGACAAATCACCCCTTCAATTTTAGGAGATTTTTCGTTTCTCTCAGTTTTCTGCTTTGATTGCTTGATTGTGCACGGTTTCTTGCTAGCTTCCCAACGACTCAAATTTCATTGAATTTGGTGTTACATTTCGAAAATAATGCTTGTTCAAATATTAATTGATTTTCACTACCTAAACTTAATATGTAATATATGTATTTTAATTTTTTTTTTTAAATATAATTATTACTTAATTTGTTAAATTAGATAATTGATTATATATATATTTATTTAATTATTATATATTTATATATTATATATTTATACTATCGTATTGTTATGTATTATATATATTATTATTATATATATTTTTTTTTTTTTTTTTGACTTAGTTACCGGAGAATCCACAGTAAGAACTATTTTCTGCCAACGTTTCAAATCCCAACTGGGATCCATCATCAGGGCAACATGAATGCTTGATAGAAGAACAACTTAATTGAGAGATTAAATAGTAATGAGGAGAGTAAATTGAGACGCAGGTCGGCTCTCTCTTTTTTGAATAATAATTTTTGATTAATTATTGATGAGATGTCGACTCTCTTTTTAATGATGAGTTAATTAATTGATTTAAATTAATATAAATTATTATTATGCTGATCATTATCATAATTAAAATTAATATTAATATTAATTTTAATTAATTA
>APFE030023981.1:0-43692 GCA_000404065.3 Pinus taeda | reverse complement strand
TTTAACTAATAATGATAATAGTAATAGTCATTATCATAATTAATATTGTAAATGTTTAATTAAGTACTAATTATTATTATTATTATAATACTTAAATTATTAAAGTGAGGTTACTAACTTACAAAGATTAGAAAAAGGGGAAGAGGAAATTCTACCATAGAAAGCTAAACTTGAGAAGTATTGGTGACCTTAATTTCTCTGATTAGGGGAAGCCAGCTTCCACTAATCTCCATACCATTGGCTCTGTTGAGATTATGTGGGTGCTTGATAATTTCAAGAGCTTCTCTGAGCTTTCGCCTATGATGTTGTTCTTCCCTAGCAATAATTGAGGCGCTTTCCAAGCAGACATGGTGCTTAGTTTTTGAGGAGTGTTCTGCCAAGGCGGAAGTATGAGACCTTTCATTCTTAATATCAGCTCCATGTTCCTTGAGTCTGGTCGGCAGGGAGCGACCTGTTTCACCAATGTAGCTTTTTCCACATGAGCAATCAAGTTTATAGACTCCCTTAAGCTGATGTCTATCAATACTATCCTTGACAGATCTCATACCTTGCCTAATAGTTCCAGGTGCTGAGAATTGTGTGCTTATGTTTTTCTTCCTTAGGATTTTAGCAATCTTATCTGTAACTCCATGACTATAAGGTAGAAAAACCCTACCACTTGATTTTGGGCCTTAGGTTCATGAGATAACATCCTTTTCTCAGCTTTCTGTATTGCTCTTTTAATCTCATTTTCTTTGTAGCCTATACTCTTGAAGGTTGAGACTAAATGCTTCTTTTCTTCATTCAGATGTTCAACATCAGAAATTCGAAGGGCCCTGATAGCAAGAGTGTTTAGAACACCAAATTTCTGGGCTGGGTGATGGTGGGAATCAGCGTGGAGGTAGTTTTCTGTATGGGTTTACTTCTTGAAAACCTTGTGCCCTAGGGAGCCATCCTCTTTCCTGATGATGAGAACGTTTAAAAATGGGATGCTCATGTTTTCTTCAAGCTCCATAGTAAATTTTATTTCTGAAGAGATGGAATTTAGGTGAATAAAAAACTTGTCAAGCTCTATTTTACCATGAGTCCATTTTATATTGGTATCATCGACGAATCACTTCCACCATGCTGGCTTCAAAGGGTAAGATTCCAGGGCCTTCTTTCCAAAGTATTCCATGTATATGTTTGCCACAATTGGCAAAAGGGGCGATCCCATTACCATTCCAGATGCCTGCTCATAATATATTCCTTGAAAGGTGAAAACCATTGATTGCAAGCAGATTTCGGCCAATCTTGCAGTTCCTGGATCAGTAACATCTTTTATAACCTGAATGGCTTCATCAAGAGGAATCTTGGTGAATAAGGACACTACGTCAAAGCTAACAAGGATGTCATCATGTTCTATCTTCTCATTCTTAATGAGATTCACAAAGTCATGGGAGTCTTTGATGAAAGAATCAATATTTCCGACAAGGGGCTTGAGGATTTTAGCAACATACTTAGTGAGCTCATAGGTTGGGGACCCAATGGTATTGACTATTGGTCTAAGAGGAACTCCTTCTTTATGGATCTTGGGTAACCCATAAATCCTTGGGATGGTTTCACAAGAGGGGATTAATTTCTTTTTTAATTTATCATCAAGGTTGGACTCTAAAATTGTCTTTTTCACCTCTTTCATAATCTTGGGGATGGGATTATTGCTTAGTTTCTTATAACTATCACATCTGAGGTGTTCATTCATTTTGCATACATAGTCTTCTTTATCCAAGATCACGGTTGCTTCTCCCTTATCTGCCTTAAGAACCACAATTTTATCATTGTTACGCAAGGACTGTTTTACCATGAGTCCATTTTATATTGGTACCATCAACGAATCGCTTCCACCATGCTGGCTTCAAAGGGTAAGATTCCAGGGTCTTCTTTTCAAAGTATTCCATGTATAAGTTGGCCACGATTGGCAAAAGGGGGGATCCCATTGCCACTCCAGATGTCTGCTCATAATATATTCCTTGGAAGGTGAAAACCATTGATCGCAAGTAGATTTCGGCCAATTGTGCAGTTCCTGGATCAGTAACATCTTTTATAACACTGTTTTACCATGAGTCCATTTTATATTGGTATCATCGACGAATTGCTTCCACCATGCCGGCTTCAAAGGGTAAGATTCCAGGGCCTTCTTTTCAAAGTATTCCATGTATAAGTTGGCCACAATTGGCGAAAGTGGGGATCCCATTGCCACTCCAGATGTCTGCTCATAATATATTCCTTGGAAGGTGAAAACCGTTGATCGCAAGCAAATTTCGGCCAATCTTGCAGTTCTTGGATCAGTAACATCTTTTATAACACTGTTTTACCATGAGTCCATTTTATATTGGTATTATCGACGAATCGCTTCCACCATGCTGGCTTCAAAGGGTAAGATTCCAGGGCCTTCTTTTCAAAGTATTCCATGTATAAGTTGGCCACGATTGGCGAAAGGGGGGATCCCATTGCCACTCCAAATGTCTGCTCATAATATATTCCTTGGAAGGTGAAAACCGTTGATCGCAAGTAGATTTCGGCCAATCGTGCAGTTCCTGGATCAGTAACATCTTTTATAACACTGTTTTACCATGAGTCCATTTTATATTGGTATCATCAACGAATTGCTTCCACCATGCTGGCTTCAAAGGGTAAGATTCCAGGGCCTTCTTTTCAAAGTATTCCATGTATAAGTTCGCCACGATTGGCGAAAGGGGGGATCCCATTGCCACTCCAGATGTCTGCTCATAATATATTCCTTAGAAGGTGAAAACCGTTGACCACAAGCAGATTTCGGCCAATCTTGCAGTTCCTGGATCAGTAACATCTTTTATAACACTGTTTTACCATGAGTCCATTTTATATTGGTATCATCGACGAATCGCTTCCACCATGCTGGCTTCAAAGGGTAAGATTTCAGGGCCTTCTTTTCAAAGTATTCCATGTATAAGTTGGCCACGATTGGCGAAAGGGGGGATCCCATTGCCACTCCAGATGTCTGCTCATAATATATTCCTTGGAAGGTGAAAACTATTGATCGCAAGCAGATTTCAGCCAATCTTGCAGTTCCTGGATCAGTAACATCTTTTATAACACTGTTTTACCATGAGTCCATTTTATATTGGTATCATCGACGAATCGCTTCCACCATGCTGGCTTCAAAGGGTAAGATTCCAAGACCTTCTTTTCAAAACCACTACAACACTCTCTATATATAATCTAAAACTATGTCATATAAACCACATGGTAAATAATATGCATTTTACATAATACAAATATAAAAATATAAAAAATAATTAAAAATGTATTTATTACATCATCATGTTTTCTAGCCCCCGGAGGTTCAACTTTTAAACATTTCATGTCTCCCTTGATCCCATCCCCGGGATGACGTAAGTGGGAGGTGTGGAAGGTTTAGTGGGAAGGGCTTAATGGCCTTTGTGTTAACATTAGAGAGGAGCTCATTATATTATATGACATATGGTGAGGAGGGGACCCACTCTCCACCACGTTGGCTTCTACCATCTCGCTCCTTCATGTGACTTCAATTCCCATACATCACCACTTATGCCTCACATTAATTCATAGAGCGTTTATACCATATTTGCACTCATACTTGTTTTGTTTATGTTTTATTAAATTTAATCTTTATTTTATTTGTATTAATTAATTTTTTTTATATTATGTTTTTTTAGAATTTTTTTTAATATTTTAATATTTTAAATTTTATTAAAAAGTTTTTTTGGTATTGAAGCCTAATCTTATAAAATTGTTAAGATTTTTTTTTGCTCAAATTGTGTATTTTCTAATATTTTAGTTATTTTGGAACTCAATTTTTGGAGGTATTTATCTTGAGTTTTACTCAGCCAAATGAGGTCTAAGATAGTTTTTTAGAAAGCTAATTTCACAGAGAATAAGTTGGAGGCATTAAATAAAGAAAATATAAACATTTACTATGCCTAAAATTTAGCAAAAGATGGAGCTATGAATTTGTAACGAGAAATTCATTTTCTAAGCTTTGTTTTTGGAATTTGAATGGCCAAAACTTTTGTTGTTGGAAATTCATCTGAAAATTGTCTTCTTGTGCCATAGAAATCTTGACAAAGATCAATGAGAAGCACACATTTCCTTATTTAATTTATTTAATTAGATTTTAGTTTGAAAATTTATTTTCTTAATTTGTATTTTTATTTTTGTTGTGCAATTTTAATTGGTTTCAATTTTATTTTGGCCGAGAATTTTGTTGGAAAGATGAGGCAAAGAGATCTCAAAACAATGAGATTGCACCAACAAATAAGAGAAAGGGGTTCTGCGCAACTAAAATAAGAGATCTCAGTCATTCTTCCAACAACTTCCTCTTTTTGGAGATTTTTTTTGTAATTATAAATAATTGTTTTGAGAATGAGGAAAGGGTTTCTCTTTTCTGTAATTTTGAGGCTCTTTGCACTTTTTTGAGGAGGATTTTATTTGTAGGTGGAGAGGAACTCAGATCTGATTTATTTAGGTGGTTTTCTTTTCAAGATTCAATCTTTGTATTTGAGGAAGGGTTTGCAGTATTGCAGCTTTTTCCTCCAGTGGTAGAGCTCATAGTCTTGGGAATATTATTGAGGAGATCAAATGCAAAAATAGAGCAAGGGAATAAGGTTTATTTGTGTTCAAATACTTCTTTTTGTTAATGACAATTTTGCTCTTTTAATAGCATATATGTGCCAGTTATCTCATATTTTTCACTTTTGTTTGATATGAGAATGATTGTTTATTAGTTCAACTATATTATCTAATGGAATTATGTATTTGTTATTTATTTCCAATTTACTCATGTGCTTTAATTAAATCTATGAGTAACTATTTACATAGAAATTTGTCATTTTAAATATATTTAATTGTCATTGAATTGTATGAACGATTTCTGCATTTTGATGTCCCATATTTCATTGTTTTAGATATTTAAAACAGAGCATGAATGATACTCATAATATTAGTTGTTAAAACTTCTTCAACAACTGGGCATTCATCATTAAAAGTGTGCTAAATCCCCATGTTATTTGAACTCTTGCACTTGGTATTTGGGGGTTATCTCCTAAGTATTAAGTTAGATTAGTTTTGTTTAGTTTTCCACACCGCATTTAGATCTAGATTTAGAGTTGGATTAATTTATCACATTTGTTGAAGTCTCCTTACATAGGAGCAATTACATTGGTGACTTGGTTGAGCCATTGTTTCAGCTTAAGGGTTTCTTTCTCGCATGTGCACTGCAAGAGGGTAAATCTAATTTCTCTCTTCTTGTTGATAGTTAATTAGATACATCACAAGTCAACATGAAGGGTCAATGGGTAACTAGACCTAATAGAAATAGTTGGAACCACCAATCTAAATGGAAAAAAAACTGATTTGGGGATTTGACCGAGTGGTCTCCCTGATGTTGATGAGGTCATTTTTGGCCATCAATGATTTTGGTGCTAGAAGGAGGACCATTGATGAGTACTCCCTTTTGAAGCCTTGTATTTTTAAAGTTTTATTCATTTAGAATGACTCCTTCTAAACTTCCTATTTGGAGTTACTTCACTAGACTTCCACCTGCCACCACTCCAATGAAGGTAGGAAAGCTCTTGTCAAAAACAAATTTTAATGGTGAGGAAAATGTTCTTGCTTTTGATCACGTTCTTCAATTTATTTTAAATTGTAACTATTATGATATTGATGAAGGTGTGATGTGCATGATGTTCACTCTTACCTTGACAAGCTTAGCCAAATATTGGTGTAGACCATTGCGATTTGCCTCTATACACACTTGGGACAAATTCACAAAAAATGTCCTTCGTGTTTTTTAGGATTACAATTATGAAAAGGTTTGCAATCAACTTGAAGTACTTCACCGATTTTAAGGTGATTCTTTGGATGATTTCCTTATTAGATTTAAATTAATTTGTTTCCAGTTTCAATCTAAATATTTACCTCTAGAGTTTGAGTTAATAGGATGGTTTACATATTTAGTTTCTCTTCCTTATATTCCAAATCCATATAATCAAATAATTCCAAGCTTTGATGAGTTACCTTATGTTTTTATTAACATGACTGAAAATTCACCTACTGAAGATGCATATGTCAAACATGATGAAATTTCATCAACAATATGTGATAGATTCCTACGACTTGTAAATACTACCTGCAATGTTAACGATGATCCTGAAGAACCCTGAAAATAAGTTGTTGTTAATGAATCAATTGATCATGTTCAATTTGAATACATTGCTTATAATAATTCAATCAATTTGCAAACAATAGTCCAGGTTGAACAATATAGTGAGATGCATGCCAATGAAGACTCTATTTCTCTCTCTCATGTTATTAGTTTGCAATCATGAAGCTTGGACAAACTTAATGTTCATTCTCAGGAAAATGTGGAAAATATACTTGAAGGTGAATATGAAATTTTTCTTAATGAAAATAATGAATAATTTACAGGTAGAGAACTTTTCAGATTCATATCTTTAAACAATCATTTTTCCCTTTATCTTGATTTTTTTGATGATGAAAATTATTTGCCTAATCATTCAACAATTTCTCTTGACAGATGTAATTTTATGGAAAACAAAGGAATTACTACAAGCCTGATTAATGATGAATTGTTACTTAAAATCTAATAAAGATAATAAATTATTAACATGTCACATATTTCATGTTGCTAAAATCGATAATTTTTTCTGGGACTGATTTATTCTTTGAAATGGAAGATAAAGCTAGCATTAATTTTCAAGTCATTTATGATGATTATTTAGAGTTTGAGGATAGTGAGTCACATCAATCATTATTAGTCCCTCACACTCTTGATAACTCTTCTATGTTTGAAAATGAGGATTCTCCTTTTACTAATATTACTATTGAAGATTTTAATTTGATGCTCCATCAAGTCATAATGACTTTTCCATACCTATTTATGATCTTGATAGTCTTGAAGTTCCCATTCCTAGTAATAGTCTTGAATCTTGTTATGCACTGTTTTGTCACACTCCCTGTCTCGTATCTTGAGGTGTTGAAATTTGTGTTTTTAATGCCACAAATGTCACAAGATGATGAAAGTTGTCAGTGTATTCATCATGAAACATGTTCAGAAGCATTCTTGAAGAAAATAAGAAAACTTTCCTTGAAAGAATTCTAAAGAAACCTGTAAAAAAACCTTGTTTTCAGGATCAACGCATTTTGCATGACTAGTGACCCGTGCTGGTAACTTGTTGCACTATATAGTGCTAGTGCTACCAACATGAATTTTATCAAGAAATCCCACGCTGAACCTCTTCAGGTAGTTTTTCCCAAATTGGAGGAGAAGCTTCTCTTACTAGAAGTCTCAAGAACGACGAGCTGGTTACAGGTGAATGACGATTGGAATGGGACCTCTCATCCCTGGTCCTTGATCCTACTTTCATGGATGTTTCACTTGAGATGTGGAACTTATCCATCCTTTCATGGATCCTCAACTCCCTCTCCTTCCCTATAAATGAGATCCCTACTATTCACTAAGGAGTTAGTTATTGATTAGTTGCCTTCCTAGTGCTAAACGATGCCCAATTGATGTCCATTTTTCTAAGGAGAAAGGAGTGCTTGAAGGTTAAGGCTAGGGCTTGGAAACTCACCTAAAGGATGCTTCCAACATCAAGGCTTAAGTGGTTGTAATTCTCCCTTTACCATCTATTAATAGTACATTATGTGTTTTCTTTCCATAAATGTGTCAATTATTGCTCATTTACCGTAATACTCCTTGTTATATAGTAATTTGTCGCACTCCCTGTCTCATACCCTGAGCTATCGAACTTTGCCCGAAATGTCACAAAGTGACAAAATTTGTTAGTATACTCACTATGAAACACATACAAAAACATCCCTGAAGAATAGAAGAAAAAACTTCCCTGAGTCAATTCTGGAGAAGTTTGCCTAAAACCCTAGTTTTTAGGATCACCGTTCTTTGTACTACTGCTAGCCCGTGTTGATGACTTGTTGCAACATATTGACCTAGTGTTGCCAACGCGACTGTTGATATGAAAAACCATGCTGAAATTCTTCTAGCAGTCTCTCCTAAATTTGAGGAGAAGCTTCGCCTGCTAGAATCTTCAAGAACAACAAGTTGGATGTTGTTGGATAGAGATATGGTCAAGCTCTTGCATTTTGAGTCCTTGATCCTCACTTTAAGGATTTTCCCCTTAGGATGTGGACCTTCCTCCCTCTTTTGTGGATCCCTCACTCCCTCTCCCTTCCTATAAATCAAGTCCCTTCCATCCCCAAATGGTTGGTCATTGCTTACCTGCATTACTATGCTGAAATTATGCCCAAATGCTGCCCATGTAACTAAGGAGAAGGAGTGCTTGAATGGTCTTGGCTTGGACTTGGAAATCCACTACAAAGGAGGTCTCCAGCATCAAGGCAATGGTTGTATGCTTCCCTTTTTTATTCATTAATATATACATATGGTGTTTACTTTCCATAATTTTCTAAATATTTATTCATTTAGCATGATGCTCCTTGATCTATCATGTAGTCTATGTTTGAAATATATTGTGTATGCTCTTGTATCTCTTGTTGTCTTTTTATCTCTCTTTCAGGTATTCAGATGTAAGGAATAGCGAGGAGCGAGCCTAGAAGCTAAGGGATTGAGATCATCATCAAAATTTGAGCACTTAACATTAGAGTGAGGTAGGTTTCTCCCTGCATTTTTCAACATAAACGAGGGGAGTTTTTCACTAGTTTGTTCCGTTTTTTGCTAGATCCTCTCACAAGACTAGAGAGATCGCTCTGTCTGCAGAAGGGATTTATCTTCACAACAAAATGGTGACTACACTGGGGAACCTATATCCCTTTCAATCTCTTTCTTGTGTTTGGTCTTTTGATCAGTTTGGTCAACCGTCGAAGTATCAGTCATTTCGATTATATAGGTCTGTATTTTGAGTGATTACTGCTTTAGAGTGTTAAGTTTGGACTGATTTTTGAAATTCCTTTTATTTTTCCCAATCTTTCTCATCTAGCACGTTTTTGTTTGGAACAGTTGCGCTGCCATTGCACTTTTCTTAATAACAGTCGTGCTGAAACCCTTGTCAGCATGGGTTAGATTGTAAACAGCTGCGCTGATCCCAGAGAATTGAGAAATTTTAGGGTTTATGTCATAGGGTCTAGTGTGTGGTGACCTATGAGGTCTTTCCCTATCCTGTATGATTGGATTTGTCAGTGTTTTTGACTAATTGTCTTTATTCATTTGCAAAATTCATCTCATTGGCTTTGAACTGAAATCTAGTTGAGTTTTAGGGTTTCTAGTTAATTGGTCATCACTTGTTGCTTGTTTGTGTCATTGGGATATTGGTTTTGTTGATTGATTGAGTGTTGTTTTTCTGTGGGAATCATTGAAAAACATCATTGTGCATTTGTTTTAGCTTGTCTTTCAAAATTTACTTTTCGTAAAAATGCATTAGATTAGTTGCATTGAAAAATTATTTTTTGAGATTCATCATTGAAAATAGATTACATTTTTCGGCGAGTGAAATCTAAAGGGTGCATTAGGTGCATTAAATCATTCAAAATGAAAAAAAAAAAAAGCATAATTCATATAAGTGCATCTTAGGAAAAGTGAAAATTACTTTACTCTTGAAAAGTTGCATTTAGGATAGTGAAAATTGAAAATCATTTTTACTTTTTGGCGTTGCATTTGGAAAGCGAAAGTGAAAGTTAGTAGAAGGCATTTTTTTTTATGCATTATTGATTGAAACTCCTTTCTTTGATTAGTCTAGCTTTCATCGAAATGGAAATTTTATTTTTTCTCATATAGCTGCATCTTAGGCGTTCATGTGACATTGTTTTGAGTCCCAAAACTGAAACATAATTCAAGATAAACATTAAAATTTAATGAATTAACGTAAGGAGCATTTGGAACTTAGCTAAAACATTTAGAGGTCTAGGCTAGAGACGTGTTCCGACGTCTATAAACCTAGCAGTTGTCATTATCTGCCAGCATTGTATCCCTGGGGTGATATCCCGTTCCACATACAGAAGTATATAGGATTGTTCTCGAGTACTTTCAGGTGTATCAGAGGTGATCCACGTATGGAAAGTATATGGGAATGCTCTCATCGAACGGTTATGCATTAGACAATACTAACAAAGAATTTTGATCCCTGTATCGTCGCGTATATTTTGGGAGACCCCACTAGGTTGCTATCCTTTAGCCACAGGTAACCGAGTTAGCTTCCTTGTAAACATGATACACCAAACAAAACATTCAGGGAGATTGGCCACCATACTTTAAGTCCTTGGTTCCACCAAGGTGTATATTGTGGTTCACGGGTACTTGCTAAACCCTCTTGCCTAGCTTAGCCCTCTTTTATTTTGTTTTGTTAATTTTTAAATTAATTGACCGCCGAATAATTTCCTTCCTGTGGAAATAATCCTTAGTAGATCTAATGTTGAGACTAATGGCAACAATTCATGAGTCTACTAACCAAGGAAAACCATCTGATAGGAATCCTAGTCCTTTTCCTTCTTTTGGAAATGTTGGTGCTCCCTATATGGCAATGTTGTCCCTTCCTAGATTTACCATTGGTCTGCCAGTTTGGTTATTTTCAACCCTTATGGTTCCGAATGTCCAAACTGCTCCTCAACTGGGCTCTCCTCCATCTGAACAATATCAACCTCCGGTTGAGCCTAAAGTTGACTCTTTGCCTTCTTTGCTTGTTTGGTCTTCTTCCCCTTCGCCTGGTGAAATCCTGCAAGCTAGTAACTAGGTGGATAAGAATAAGAAGAAAAGGAATATTAAGAAGAATAAAAATAAGAAAAGGGACAACCAAGCGACCATTGCTATAGATGAAACTGATGCTGAAAAATCTTCCAATCAACCCTGTAAAGTGAAATTCCTTTGCAAGCTTTGGAAGGGTGACCACCTTCTTCGAGAATGTCCTAATATTCCCAAGATATTTGAAGTTTGGTCCACAGGTTCACATCGACCTTTGTCATCAGCCTCTGGAGATCATGCTGGTGATAAACCTTTAACTGTTGATAGTAAAACCCATGGGAAAAAGGGTAAAGTTAAATCCTTGTAGGTTATGTGAAGGGAACCATCCAATTAACCTTTGTCCTTGTATGGACGAAGCCTCGAAATTGTTGGATAAACTTACAACTTCCTAGCCTAATCTTTCCACTGGTTATAAAAAACTTTCCTCTGACCCTCCACTAGTTGATCAAGATTCGTCTTCGGTCAGTCCCACTCTCTCTGAAAATGAATCTAATGAGTCCATTCCCGACCAACCATTGGTTGAGGAAATTTTTGACCGGGTTCCACCTTCAGGTGATCCTACCTTTTCCGTAGGGAGTGCACCTCATACTACTCAATTTCTTCTTGTCTCGTCAGATTCCAATGAATTGGAAGGAAATCCTCTTGTTCCCACGGTACAAAGGGGGTGATCCTCCTATTCCCATATTGCAAGGGGGCAATTTTCCCATTCCCATGGCACCCCCTCTAAGTAGTATTGTCATTTCCTTTGATTGGAGTCGACTCGTAGGATATTGTCTTCCTTCTTATGTGCCCTTCTAGATCATAGTGTAGGCTTATAATATGGTTGTACCTAGCACAATTATAGATGAAGGCACATCTATTAGTATTCTACCCTACACTGCTTGGAAAGTTTTAGGTTCTCCACAACTTGTGCTCGTTAACTAGAATTTGTTAGCTTTTAACAGAGGAACAAGTCAACTGTTAGAGATCCTTCCTAAGTTTCTGATTACTTTGGGATGACAAAAAATATATTTTGATGTGATGGTTGTCCAAGGCCCTTTAGATTTTAATCCACTCCTTGGCCGTGACTATGTTTATTTCATGGGAGCTCTTGTCTCTTCTCTCTTTCGAGTGTTATGTTTCCCGCATGAAGGAAGAATTGTGACCATTGATCAGTTTTCATTAGTTGGTCTTAATTCAGCTCCCAGTCAACCATGTTCCCTAAATGATCTTTACGCAAAAGTGGTATCTTCCCTGCCACAGGTTAATTATGTGGCCACCTTGTGGTGAAGTAAAATTATAAGTGCGGACACGAACGAATTCCTCTAGCCCAATAATGGGTCTAGCCACAACAGATACATTCTATGGAAGATTTCCTTAGGTTAGAATCAATCAAGAGGGCCTACCTCTTGGTTGGTTATCTTGCTTGATGATTTCCTCGCTTGCTTGCTCCAACAATCTCTCGCTTCCTTCTTCAAGCTCTTGAAACAAGTAAACAACAACACACAAACATAATAATAGACAAATTGCAATTCAACCTACTTAATGAGTCAAGAAGCATTAAGACACAAATATGTAATATTACAAAACATGTAGGAAATCAATCGATAGTTGCATATATTAATATTCAAAGAGAGATTACAACCATTCGTCTTGACGTCACAGTCTTCCTCTGACAAGACCAGGTTCCCACACACTTCTGCTAGCACTTCATGATGGCTTCAAACAACAATAGTTTAAAGAATATTCCATTTAGGCTTCACTCCAAACCAAACACACTTCTCCCTTACACAACTAGATGGCTACAACTAGTAATAGCTTGCTTGTTTAAAATAGTATATTCACACTTAGCCAAAACTCTAACTCTGATTTTCACACTAGTTTGTGCTTGGGAAGAAGGGAGGTTTATATAGGAAAGATGGATGGGAGATGGATCCTCTTCTCATGGGAGAAGGACTTAATAATCCCTTGAGGTAGTTCCATCATTATAGGGAAAGGAGCCCAAACTGTCATCCTCGAACCCATCCGGCCAAACCATTTACCAAACTTCCGTTACAGTGCTTCTAGAGATGGAAGCTTTAGCTCCAATTTAAAAAACTTTCCATAACAGGATTGATGCGACTTGAACACAGCTCAATCGCACTGATTGACGCAGGGAATAGTGCTACTCTACACATTGGCGTGGGGGAGACAAAGGATATTAGCATCGGTCTTGTAAATTGGGCAAAACAAAAGTTTTAGGGGAAAGGTGCAAAAGGGAAATGATCTGCTCATGAAGAGGGACATAATGGGAGTTTCTCCATGAAGGAAAAGCATGTGGGGTTCACTGTAGAGGTCCTCCAGGATCAAGGAATGGGGATTACAGGGATAGTGACAAAATTCTATGTAACAAATTCCCCCTAAAGCGTGAAGGCCGAACCAGAGTGAGGGATGAAATGATTTATAAATTAGTGCGGGGAACTGATCTGTCATTGGAAAACCTGAAAGCAAGTACAAACACAGATACATAAACTGAGATCTCTATCAAATGATACATGAATCCTAGCATGGACACAACCATCTAGAGAATGATCATGTAAATGGATCCAGGCATGGGCGCAACCATCTGTCAAAGAGGATCATAATGAAACCAAGGTATGGTCACAACCATCCAATAATGAGAAGGATCACATATGATAACTCATGGTCTAGGCACAACCAGCCACTTGAAAGAGACATGCATATCATCATAAACCATGTCACACCACTTCGCAACTTGGACTTTTGTGATCTGAGTCCAGGGTCTTGCGCTCCAACACGACCCGATCAAAGTATAGATTCTAACATGCAAATAGATGTGTTGACATCGAACATGCTAGAAAATCACTTGATTACCAGTCAATGATGTAAAATTTTAACAGGCGCGAGAGAAACCACCAATAATGACAATGGCCCTCAAGGAACTATCAGCACAATTCACGGAATGTGAATACAAGAACTGAAGTCGAACACCAGTGAAATCACTTGATCGAAAGCCAATGATGTGAACTTGTCGTTGAATGCGAAGAACTTACCATTAAGGCATGCAAGTTCTAAGGTACTAGAAGGGAGTCTCTTGATCAACTTCTCGAATAATGAGTTGAATTCGATGGAAAGCGACTGCGTCGAAGGAGGGCCATAATGAATCCCACATCATCAATGCGAGATGAGAGGATGTAAAATGATTTTGGATGATACAGAGAATTAGAGGTAAGTGTAACTGCAGAAGGACAACTCTTGAACATATTGGTGACCCAAATTGGAAGTTTGGCAACTTTTGGATCCATAGGATCGGTGGTCATGATGACGTGGCAGAGATAAAATGGAAGGCAAAAATGAATGACCCAAACCCAGGAAGGTCAATGATACAAAGGAGGATATCCCAACCCAACACGAAGCAAAGAGTGTCATGTTCAAGTGTGAGCTGCCGACATGACTAATAGATTTCCAAATTTCCCCCCACCATTTCTGGCGAGTACCCCAATTATTTTTTAATCGCAAGCTTGAAGGGGATAGCATATGATTGCACTGTAAGTTCATCCTTCAGACAAATCCAGCCTGGTAAGTTTAACGAGCCCTAGGAAGGAGAAGCTTGTGTTCGTCATGGTGATGAATCTGATGTCGTTTAATAGTTTAATGAGTCCGACAAAGGTGTAACTCAATACATTTTTCATGTTAAGAGAGTTTGAAAAAGGCACGTAAAAGAAAACTCCACATGATCCCTTTTCATATGTTTGTGTCTCTCGAGCCTAAAAAGGTAGAAAATGATACTTGAGAGAACCACTTGACCATTTCAGTCAAGGAGTACCTTTTTCATAAATAGTTCCTCCCAGCCTGAAAAAGGGGTAAACTTATATTGGGCACATGACATTTCGTAGCCATTAACGAGTTCAAAACGACAAGGGCTTGACCATCTTTTCATTTTTAAAGTGTCGGAAAAGAGCTGAAAGCATACCCCCCATTTTTATTCTCTTTAACGAGTCAAAAAGGGAAAAATACTTGGCGATCTTTTCATATGGGTTTAATGAGTCGAGAAAAGAACTGAAATATGACTCAATGCCATCGTCAAACATCCATCACCTGTCACTGCACAAGTAAGGCAAAAGCATATTATCAATCCTTGAGGCAAAATAGGTCAAAAATATTTACAAAACCTGATATTTTCATGAAAAATGAATAAAAAGGGGAAAAGTAAATATATTTTTACCATTTAACATTTTACCTTTGCAGTGAAGACTTTTTACCCAATTCTGCCCTAGTTTTTCTAGAGCAGATTACAGGAGATTTGGGAGGTCAATCGACGAGCCCTCAGTTCCAGGTAACAGCCGAAGCCCTGAGCTCTATTTTCATGCTATTTATTTATGTTTTTAGCCATTTTTTGGATTTTTAGGGAGGTTTTTGAGAAATGTTTTCGCCCTTGGTCGGTTCGATTTCTAGGCACGGGATCATGCCAGCCGAGGGTTATTTGCATGACCATCCGCACCGACCGGTGCCACTGTTTCTAAAACAGGCAAGTCAGCCCCATGGATAGGGCAAAAACAATTTTTCTCAAGAACTGACCGTTGAAACTTGAATTTTATGTGTCAAAATTGATAATTGACTCAAATAAATGGCTTTTACAGGAGAGAAATTGTCAAAAATGGTGGATTGGAAGGAAAGAGAACACGAAGATGTGGACACCTAGGAAATGAATGATCCAAATTTCCTAGAGGCTTTGAGGGCTCCTCAAAATTTTCCTTACACCAGGGATGTAGGCCCAGCCCGAATTGCTTTGGTACTTAATAAGACTTTGGGACATCAATTGTGAGATTTTTTTCTTTGGGGAATAGGCGATGGAGTTGAAAACTTTAGACATCTACTTCATCACTGGGCTATCCTGCAGAGGTAAGCCAGTGAATTTGTATGGGTCACGTCCGGTTAGGGCAAGCATATCTTCCTTGCTATCCGCGCATTGTATTGAGGCCCTGAAATCCAAAAGTGGGAAGATTGAGATTTCCAGTGTGCGAGATTTGACACTAAGGGTGCTTCTATTGACCATCAATAGAGGCGGGGTCCCAGGCGGAACATGAGACTAACAAGTAGAAGTTCCTTTACACTATTGACTACACAGCTCCTACAATCTTCAACTAGGTAGAGGCCATGAAGATGAACATCAAGCGCCAGTTGTCAAGGGTCAAGGCAGGAAATCTGAAGCAATTTGGCTTTGGATCAATACTTGTGACCTTTTTCCTGGAACGAGTGCCATTGGTCCAGTATCAATTGACTAAGGTTGATCCTCCAGCGCCACACGAGCCGCGAATGGCCCGCTGGAGTCGTTTGATACCCAGGATCATTGTGGGTCAGCAAATGTCCTATCGACCAACATTTTTTTCATGGCTACGACGACAGAAAATCGTCGTGGAGGATTGGCCGTACAACGACACTAATTTCCGGGAGACCTGGATATGCCCTTGCTAGATGGGGAGGAATTTGATGACGAAGGTAAAAAATCAAATCAAATTTTTGTTTTTGATGATTTTTAAATTGTTTTTTGTATATGCATGCTTATAACATTTCTCTTATGTATGCAGATGTTGGACCAGAGCGTCGAGCCGGGATGTCCCCGATAGCTAGGAGCTATTCGCGTCCTATTGATGTTGTCGCCCCTTATCAGGAAGGGAGCGATAATGAGGAGGAGATTGCGAGGAACCTTGAGGGGTTGACTCATGGTATCCCTGAGTATGCTTGGATAGGAGACATGCCTCGGCGGTACCAGAGGCACACAGTGGGAGTCAAACTGAACAAACTAACACTTAGAAAACCTATGACCTAGTTACTTCACTCTAATCTGACCTAAGTAATAGCAAAAGGAAATGAACAGAAGTTTATTCAAAATGAAATACATGAAATAACTATGCAACTAAGCAATCATAAACTGAAGCATTTAAACACAACTAATATCAGCGTCTGCAAATGAGAATTCTAACACTAAGGATTGCATGACAAAGCAAAACAACGTTTTTGGTGGCAGCAAGGTCACCTTGGTCCCAGCTCATGATTCCAATGAGGGGGAGGTGAGATCTAAGGTGCTTGGTAGTCTTTTTCTGAAGATCTTCCCTGTGATTAACCTATCAAGTAAATTTGAACATGAAAGCTATTTTAATCGTCAAAAACGACCCAAGTAACAAAGCAATATTTAATCTAAATAACAGATTTTATTCTAAGAATGCAGCAAAGACACATGAAAGTAAACAAAGGAGCTACTAGGCACTTGAGATGGGCCCAACCCCAAGAGCTACAACCTCCTAAGAGAGATTAGAGTTGGTGCAAAGCTGGATTCATCTTTATTGATCAAAAGAATAGTTACATTCCAAAAAACTGTCCACAAGGAAAACTTGGAAAAGTGTGCTTAATGGAGAGCTAAACTACTGCCTAAAAAAAATGACTAAAAAAACCGAACTACAAACTAGCTAACTTCTACCTACAAAGTGACTAACTGAAATGAGGCCCTAAGCCCTCTTATTTATACAAATTGAGGACCCCAACAATCCTCCTAAACTTTAGGGACTCTGCTGCCAAAACTTGCAGTTAACAACAACTTTACTAGCCCTTGCTCTGCTGCCCTTGTGATAATCGATTTGGTGGCCCTTGAACTCAGAGCTGATGGTGGAGAATTCTAGGTAAGGGTCCATAAATGAAGGGGACACCTTCCTACAAATCCTCTCCCTTGTTCTTCCACAAATTTGGCTGCCAAGTGCTCTTTAAAACCTTTGATTTTGTCTCAAAATTGACCAAAACACTACACAAAGCACACATTAGACTTGTTGGCATAATGACTAACCCAATAAACTATGAGAATGGTGGATTAAGTCGAATTAGGAGGCTGAATGAGCCCATATAATTATCCATTTTTGGGGCTCATCACCTGTGAGCCGCCGATGATATTATGGACATACATATTATTTTTTGGGGTTTTGCTGTATCAAACATTCACACACACACACACACAAACACATCTATATATGTTATATTTTCCTATCTATTATGGTACAAACAGTTTGTCTTATCTTTTACATGTTTCGCAAATATCTATCCAACACGTAATTAGCTAATGCATCTGTTAATGTATTCATGTGTCTAGGAATATGATGATATGTAATATAATCAAAATGTCTTTCCAATAGATGGATACGAAGATAAATTCATAAAATTTGAGGGTTCCTGGCGGAATATTTCCCATTGAGTTGAAGGACGACAAGATGTGAATCCAGGTCAACAACCAATTCTCTAATGCCTAGAGCGATGGATTCTGACAACAGTTCGATGACCGCACCGTATTCATCGATATTGTTGGTTGTACGAACTAGGCAGATACCTTGAAGGTCAATCAATTCACCGTTAGGGTTGTAGATAGCCCATGCCGCGGATGATAGGTTCCAGGTACTTTGGCAAGCACCATCGGGGAAACCAATGTGAGGAACTGGAGACATTTGCAAAGCAAGAAAGGCATTGTAAATAGGAAGGTTGTTTGAAAACTTATCACAAAAAAGCATGCTCTACAAAAATGAATCAGACACTAATGTACAAAAGTAACCATGAAAGATGACCTAAGCATATTACTTTTTGAGATAAAGCCTGTTGTGGGGATTATCGAGATAATTTCCTTCGTAATCAATAAACTTGTAGGCCCCTTTCTGCAAAACACGTTTTACAATATAGGGCTCGTGCCACATAGGTTCGAACTTGCCTGCCCCCAGCTTATCATTAGCTTGGTCGTATAGTAGGACCAAATCACCCTCAGAGAAAGCGCGAGGGGAGACTAACTGGTCGAAATGGGATTTGACCCGTTTCTTTTGTGCTTTGATGACCAAGGTAGTGAGATGACAAGTCTCGTCCAATCGTTCTAAAAATAAGAGGCATTCCTCTTGAGGTGATGTTTCATGGAGGAGTTCAACAACTAACTTAAGTGAAGGAATCTCACATTCGATCGACAATGTTTCTTCCAGACCATAGACCGGCTGGAGTGGTGTGAAACCAGTGGCGTCTTTAGTTGAAGTTAGGTAGGTCCACAGAGCTAAAAAAAGCATGAGATGCCAATTCGACTTGTTCATCCCAATAGTATGCTGAAGCATGGTGACCAAAATTTTTTTCACGGCTTCAACTTGGCCGTTGGCCTGAGGGTAATATGGGGTTGAGCCATCGTGGTACAAGCCCAATGCAGATGTCAGTTCTGCCATCACGTAATCTCTGAAATGGGAGCCATGATCTGTGACAATGGCTTGGGGTACACCGAACCTGGAAATAACATGGTTAAAAAGGAATTGAGTTGCCCTCTTACCATCTGCCGAATATGTAGGCATTGCTTCGGCCAATTTGGTTAAGTAATCCACAACAACGATAATGTAGCCATGCCCCCCGACTGAATGAGGGTTACATGTCACATAATTGATGCCCCATTTGGTAAAGGGACCAATGGTAATGACGGGCTGTAGGCAAGCAGGTGGGGCACACATCTTGCGTTGGTAGATTTGGCATTCGTGATACTTGCAGACAACAAGAATATTGTTTTTGAAGATGGAAAACCAGAAATAACTAGCGTGAAGGATTTTCTAAGCTGTAGCATAACCAGATATATGACCACCACATGCCCTGGAGTGGCAATCATTGAGAACTCTTTCATCTTCCTCAATCGTGAGGCATCACGAAGAACATAATCAACACCGACACGGTATAAAGTATCACCAATAATGCAGTAGGGTTGAGAATGATGTCGAATCCTTTGACGATCATCTTTGGTCAACACGGATTGAAACATGGAGGTTTGGAGATGCACGATGATATCACCGTACCATGGATCAAGGGTGCTAATCAGGAAAAGGTTCTCATTTAGGAGTTTTTCATTTGCACCAATGGGGAGAGCTTTGGAGGGAAGGGAACATATCAATTTAGTGAAAACAAGTGACTTCTTAGATTTGGCTGTAGTGAAGACCACATCGAATAATTGCAAGATAACGATCCATTTAGAATACTTGTCCCCAAGCAACTAATGAGTCAGGATGTAGGTCATAGGGTTGCATTCAGAAATCATTGTAATCGTTCGTAAGAGAATATAATGCTGAAAACGTTGAAAAACTTGGAGGGTGGCCAAAACCAATTTCTCGACATGTTCATAACGCGTTTCAGTGTCGAGGATATTTCGACTCAGGTAGTAGATCACGTGTTCACCGCCTTCATTGTCGTCTTGAACCAACACCATAGTTATGGTGTAAGGGGCTGTGGCTAGGTAAAGGAAGTAATCTCGATAATAGTTTGGTGGATGCAACAGAGGAGCATTTATGAGGACAACCTTAAGATCATAAAAATATTTTTCGGCTATATCATCCCATGCAAAAGGCTGTTCCTTGTTTGAGCAATCGGGTAAATCCTGTAGCTAGCCTGGCATAGTTGGGTATAAAACGATGAAGAAAATTGGCCTTTCCCCAGAGGCTCTGGAGTTGGTGCAGTGATGATGGAGGGGGTAAGTTTACAATGGTGTCGACTTTTAGCGGATCTAAGCGAATCCCATCCTTGGAAACGATGAAGTTGAGGAGTCATCCTGATTCCATGCAGAAAACACATTTGTGTGGATTTAAGCAGATGTTATAGTGTCTGTAGCTTCGAAAAATATGCCGAAGGTGGTTTGGGTGATCTCGTCACTTATGAGAATGGGTAGGAAGGTCATCCAAGTAAGGTTGGGCAATTTTGCGAATATCATGAAACGCATAGGACATTGCCCGTTGAAATGTGGCCCCAACATTTTTTAGGCTGAAAGGGAGCTTCTTATATGCAAACGTACCCCATGGGTAGATAAAGGTTGTCTTCTCTTGGTCAGCCGGTGTGATATTGACCTGGTTATAACCAGAAAAACCGTCCATAAAGTAAAAGATCTTGCTCCCGGCACATTCATGAATGATTTGATCAATGAAGGGAGTAGGATAGTTGTCTTTAGGACAGGCACAATTAAGATCTCGATAATCCATGCAAATGCGGATCGTGCCTTGTTTTTTATTCACTGGGACGATATTGGACACCCAGTCTGTAAGGGGAATGGGATAAATGAACCCAACTTTGAGAAGCTTTTCGACTTCGCCCTTAATAGAAGTGGCCTCTCTAGGGTGCACTGGATGAAGCCATTGGTGAATGGGTTTCGCATTCGGATACGTTGGTATTTCATGCACCACAATGTTGGGATCAATTCTAGGCATTTCTTTGTAAGGCCACGCAAACACATCACAAAATTCCTGAAAAAGACGAGTCTATGTCTTGATCTCATCTGGAGAACAAGATACCCTGATATGAACATGTTCAACGACACCAAGTTTGATAGAAATGTCAATCAGCATCATTTGGGTAATATTACCGAAATTTCCTTCCGACTATACTTCATGAGTAGCAGTTGGTGGTGGAAATGGAGAAGAGGACTCTTCGAAAGAAGTGTACATGACCGCCGGGCGAGGCAGGGACGAGGAGCGATGGTGGGTATCAATCCATGGCGGTTCCTCGAGAGACATGATTTCCATGATACCTTCATCGGCAAGGAAGGTTTCGGCTAAGGGATGGGATGATTCCAAAGTGCCAAGCTAGGGGGATTGAGAATACATATCGCGAGAGGTCTTCGAGATATGAAAATCAAAAGATGCAGAGTTCGCAACTGAAACAATTTCCACGTAATTGACTTTGGCAGGACTAAGCGGCGTGACGTCGCCCCAAGCATCAAGTAGATCTGGTGCGGGTATGACCCAGGGATCAGATTTGACTGATATCATGTTGACGGAGGCAACATGAGGAGGTGGGAGTGGAAAAATCCATATTAAGGTAGAATCTTTGAAGAGACTTGCCCCCACACTCTCAAAGGGAGCACCAGAGTGCTTGACATACGAAACATTGCCATCAGATGAGGAAGAGGCAAAGAAAGACAACTGATCAATGGTGACAATACTCCCTTGATGGGGGAAACGAATCACACAAAACAAAGAGGAGACCACGACATGCATGGCATGAGTCCAACTTCGGCTAAGTAGAAGATTATAATTGAGATTGGCGTCAACAATCTCTACTTTGACTTGCACTGTCTTGCCTTCCAGGGTGATGGCAAGGTTGGGTAAGAAACTGAAGGGTCACAAATCGCACCCATCGAAAGCTTCCAATGTGTTTAGAGACTGGTTTAGTGTAGGGGAACCAATAGCCTTCTAGCACGCAGTTGACATGATGCAGGTAGAAGCACCTTCATCGATGACAGTGTGGTGGATGGTCTTTTCATTAATGATTACCTGAATAAGAAAGGCAATATGATGAGGGAGTCTCGGAACATGGTTCTCTAGATTGAAACAGATCAAATTAGAATCAGTGGTATTGATGCCCCCGATAGTTGACATCAAATATTTCCGCTGTGATGGGCAGTGGAGTACCTCGAGAGCCGACATGGCTGACGGCGCCTGAGCCAAATCTTCAACAATATTGTAATGTTGAGCAGCTCGGGCATTGGGATTATACGAGGATTTCCGTAGCACACCTTGAGAGGGTGGCCGTGGAGCGGAATCAGGGTTAGGGCGCTCGATTTTCAGAGGGCCAGAACTTGGGGTAGAAGAAGAAGGCGGAGCTTCTTTTTCTTTCCCTACTATGGCAGCTGGAGTTTGATAATATTTCGATCGGATAGCCACATTAATGGGCGTGCTCATCATGAACACTTGAGATCCATAGGAAGTAGATCGGGGTTGGTCTACCATCTGAGTTTGCTGAGATGGAAAAGGCTCTTTCAAGACAGCAGGGGTCCCTTTGAGAAAACGACTAACTTCGGATCATCGTGGAAAAGCCTTAGTATAGTGATCCTCCTCGCAAATGAGGCAGGGATACTTAGGTTTCCATTGTAAAGATTTGCCAGCAGATAATTTGGGAGGACCCTGTTTTGGGGCATCGGCTTTAGCTTTGCCTTTGCCTTTCTTTTTTCCTTTCGAGGATTTGTCCCTGCGGTAGATTGGACATCATGGACCTCTGAGGTTTTACCAGGGCCTAGAGGGTTTTGAGATGAACTATTGGGAGCAGTATTCGAGACCGACTTCTCTTTGGAAGAACTTTTGGCAGGGGCCTGGGATACTGAACCAATAACTCCATCAATGGGAGGAACAACGTGTGACTTCGATGTCGCGGGATCGGATGATGGCCGTGGAGCATTGGGTAATAATTCGTATAAGGTGCTAGACTAAGAGTAGACCAGGTCTAAGTACTGGGCATGAGCGATGGCTTGCTCTTTAGCGACGCATCCACCCATGGCTATATTGTGAGCAATTAGGGCTATGAATGATTTGGTAAACCATTCGGTGAGCAACTGATCAGCTATTTCGAACTTGATCAGTCGACGTCTACGTCTCCCTTCATGGATATGATCAGAGATGTGCATCACAGTGTCTTGCTTAAGCGATGTGAGAAGATAGGTACCCATTTCATAACGAACCAACAGTTGAAAATGGGTGAGAAAGGCCATGGATAACGAATTGAAGTCATGAAAAGTACTTCGAGGTAGCTCGATGTACCATTTTTCTGCGACACCCATGAGAGTTCGTTGGAAAAGACGAAGACGAATGGAATTGTCCACATATGAGTTCGACGAGCACCAGAGGTGATATGTGAGCACATGGGCCTAAGGATCTTCTTTAGATTTTCCATCGAACTTTCGGCAATCACTTGGTATCTTGGATGGCACCGGAGGCCAGTACGATGAATGACGAATCAGATCATTCGTAAGACGCGATACATCCGGTAACTCAAGTGTAGCCAAGAAAGGTAATTGAGTGTTAAAAGGCATGGGAGGTCAATAGGCGGGCCCATAAGGAGGAGCCCATCCTTGTTGGTAAGGATTTTGACCCCATAGTGGGGGATTTTGGCCATATGGTATCTGAGGATGCCCCCATTGTGGATTACCTTGACCAAAGGGAGGATTCGGACCTTGAATACCTTGAAACTGTCCATGCACAGGTTGTTGAGGGTTAAAAGGTTGCTGAGCCTGTTGACCTTGGACATATGGGTATGGGACCTGTTGTCCTAGAACATAGGGCTGTTGGGTCTGTTGTCCCTGAACAAGAGGGTTCTAAACCTGCAGTCCTTGGGCATAAGGTTGATGTGCTTGTTGCCCTTGGACGTAGGGGTTTTGTACCTGGTTCAATTAGCCGGAAGGATTCTGAACCTGTTGGCCTTAGACAAGAGGATTTTGCACCTACTGCTACAAGATTTGACGTTGAACCTATCCCTACAAGGGATTCCCTTGTTGATAGGTATACAAGGGTTACTGCTGCCCAGGTTGGTTTTGCTGACCTTGCGGTTACAAAATTTGTCCCTGGGTTTGTAGAGGTTGGCCCTACGAGGGTATGGGTTGAGAGGTATGCAGAGCATATTGCATCTACTGCTGCGCGACCTGCTACAACTGTTGAAAGTACTGACCTTGCGGTTGTTGCAGGTGACCTTGCTGTGGGATAATCTACCCTTGCTGTTGCGCAGAAAGCCCTTGATGCAACAACGGTTTCCCTTGAGGTAACAAAGGCTACCTTGGTTGTTGCAAAAGTTGTCCTTGCTATTGCAAGGGTACTTGGACAGTGCCCGAGAAATTACCAAACTGAATTTGGCCGTAGCCAGGCTAGATGTACTACCTAGACATGATGGTGTAAGGTTGATTAACCAATCCTTAAGAACTGTATGGAATGCAAGGATTTTGGTATTGGACCCGAGCCCCATAGGGTTGCTGATACTGAACACTATTTGATCTAAACAGAACATTAGGAATCTGAACCTGTTGGTACTGGACATTGCTTGATCCAGTAGGGTCAGCAGGGTTGTAAATAATACCAGAAGAGGGCTCATTTATACCAAGAGTGTGAGCTTGTGAGCCGCTCACATTAGTGGCACCTGACACCATAGAGACATTCAGGTTCTGCCCCTAAGCGGTGGCACAATCTGGCCAGCGACTAACAGGGCAGAAGCACTGGCAGAGAAAATCTTTGAAACCACCGGTTGCGATTGACACGTAACTAGGATCGATAATACAAGAGTGTTTGGGATGGTGGGTTGCATCGGGACTGAAGTAACAATTGGTTGGGAGAACCAGGACTGAAGTAACAATTGGTTGGGAGGTCCTGTTTGTGACGAACGGACTTGATGTAGGCCTGACGCCTGATGCCCAAACAAAATTATGGTAAAGTGATGAGGCACTAGGTGTGCTTGAAACCAAGTGTCCTAAAGACACATAGCCGGGTGGCAAGCTGGCGGGAATACCTTCTGAGTAAGGGAAACCCTTGAGAGGGAACTGTAACTGCAATTATTCTCCCTCAATAGTGTGTGGAGTTGAGACTTCATACTCATTCGGAGAAGTAACTGGAGCATCGCCTTCAGGTTCCATGTCTGGAAACAAACGACGACGGACAACCGAATGTGTACTAGAGGATAGTTCTAAAGGAACACCCAGTTGATCGTATGGACTGTAAGGGTGCTGTGGTGATATCTCAACAAAATCAGACAGAGGGTTCAAAGGATAGATAACCAGTCCAAGCTAACCATCAGTGGTCAGCGAGTTCTCTGGAGTTCGAACGGGATTATTTAGAGATTCTGGGTCAAGATCAGCAGATGACCCTGAATCGAAAGTAGGCGGAGGACGAGATGATAATGGTTGAACACTCAAAACAATTATGAGTTCAACAGTTTGGTCCTCAAATGGCTTTGATAACTTAGGAAGTAGCTCCCTGGACAATCTTTCAGATGGAGGAGTGGAAGAGGAAATGGGTAAACCAGATGGTTCAGCCACGATGACATTGTCTTAGTCGACAGAACAAATAACTTCAAGGCTTTAAAATATCATTTTAAAGGAACTCATGATTTGGTATAAAATCTAATAGGATGTTTTGGATCGTGGGCAATCAATTATTTAAGACGCATAAAAGACTGATGTTCTTTCATTTTTTAAGAGTCGAGAAAGAGACAAAGATGACTCTATCACTTTCGATTGGAAACGAGCTTGAAAGGACAAGTGCTCAAATGATATTTTAAGTTTAATGAGTCAATCAAATGACTACTCTGGATGATCTAGGTAAATAGGATTACCAAGCAACCGTGAACTGTAGAATACTTGCTGGAGAACCACGAAGTATGAGTAGGTAATCTCCCCAAATGTTGAGTTCAGTGTATCACGTTTGTAAGGCGTTTGACTCAACTTCCTAAGGATAAAAGGATTGCAGCCTAGTGGGGTCTCCCATTATATATGCGATGGTACGGGGAGCAAAAATCTGTGCTAGCATTGTCTAATGCTGATGCTAATGATAGCTGTGAGGTTTAAATATGCCAGAACACGTCTCTAGCCTAGACCTTCTAGATGTGGTTGTTAATGTCAAATGCACCTTAGGTTAATTGAATTCATTTTAGAGTTGATCTTGAGTTAAGTTTAAGTTTTCAGGTCTTAGCGATGCTACTCGAAAAACCTAAAATGCAACTAAATGGGACAAGACCCTTTCAATTCGATGAAATGCCTACACTAGAGAGGGTAGAAACTACTCAATCAAATGCAAACAATCAAGCAACTGAAAATGAAATGATATTTCACTACTTCACTTTTTCGAAAAATAAACTAATGAAAAATGCATTCCAATTCCTAATTTCCTGACAAGCACTTATCTATTAGTCCTTTCGAAATGAAAAAAATTCTCTTCCTTTTCAAATGCTGATGCAATTCTAGTTTTTTAAGAGATGTGAATCATAATGAAGCAACAAGCTAGAATTTCATATTTTCTCATTAAACAACGAAACAAACTTTCACATACAATCTTTCAATGATATTTTTTTCGAGACTATGGGCTCTTCAAGCAGATGAAAACATGAAAAGAGAAGTTCATTTAGATCGATGAAACACCGACTTTGCCAAACACAAGATCGACAATGTAATCTATGCTGGAAAAAGGCGTTCAAACTAGTAAACAAAACTTTTTTCAAACTTGTGCAAAGAGGTCAAAGTCGTAAGAGGGACTAGAAACAAATGCAAGGAGAAAACACACCCAAAACTGGACTTGATGAGTCCACAAGCTACTGAATGGATGACTAACTAGATGTCCTAGTGTCACTGGCCACTCAATGACTCAATCAATGAAACAACAAGATGACAAGCCTACAAGCAAGCAAAACCAAATGAAAAGTAGCTTTCTAATCAGGGAGAAAATAGTCGAAAGGCTCACAGGGTCAAAACACAAGAGCATAACACACTGGCCAAGATTGGGGTATAGCCCTAATATTCATTTACAAGAATCAGTACGACTGCTTAACTGACAACAAGTGCCAGAGGCGGGTCGACGCGACTGTTCCTCTGCAATTTGTGCTGATCGGCACGACTGTCAGCGGATTAAACGCGCTATCTGAGGGAACTAAGGAAATATATTTTTTTTTTCAAAAGAGGGACCAGATCTGCTACTATGGATTCTAGACTTAGGACAATAAGCAGGAGAAAAGTAACAAAACAAAAGGGAAAACGTGAAACTAGCAAAGTTCTCACGAAATCATGAAATCCAAAACAAACAAAAGGATGGGATCTCCCCAGTGGAGTCGCCAATTTGTGGTGAAGTAAAATTATAAGTGAGGACACGAATGAATTCCTCTAGCCCAATAATGGGTCTAGCCACAACAGATACATTCTATGGAATATTTCCTTAGGTTAGAATCAATCAAGAGGGCCTACCTCTTGGTCGCTTATCCTACTTGATGATGTCCTCGCTTGCTTGCTCCAACAATCTCTCACTTCCTTCTTCAAGCTTCTGAAACAAATAAACAACAACACACAAACATAATAATAGATAAATTGCAATTCAACCTACTTAATGAGTCAAGAAGCATTAAGACACGAATATGTAATATTACAAAACATGTAAGAAATCAGTTGATAGTTGCATATATTAATATTTAAAGAGAGATTACAACCATTCATCTTGAGGTCACAGTCTTCCTCTGACAAGACCAGGTTCCCACACACTTCTGCTAGCACTTGATGATGGATTCAAACAACAACAGTTTAAAGACTCTTCCCTTTAGGCTTCACTCCAAACCAAACACACTTCTTCCTCACACAATTAGATGGCTACAACTAGTAATAGCTTGCCTGTTTAAAATAATATATTCACACTCAGCCAAAAATCTAACTCTGATTTTCACACTAGTTTGTGCTTGGGAAGAAGGGTGGTTTATATAGGAAAGATGGATGGGAGATGGATCTTCTTCTCATGGGAGAAGGAATTATCCCTTGAGGTAGTTCCATCATTATAGGGGAAAGGAGCCCAAACTGTCATCCTCGAGCCCATCCGACCAAACCATTTACCAGACTTTCGTTATGGAGCTTCTAGAGATGGAAGCTTCAGCTCCAATTTAAAAAAGTTTCCATAATAGGACCAACGTGACTAGAACACAACTCAGTCGCACTGATTGGCATGGGGAATAGTTCTAATCTCTGCACATCGGTGCGGGGGAGACAAAGGCCATTAGCGCCGGTCTTGTAAATTGAGCAAAACAGAAGTTTCAGGGCAAATGGTACAAAAGGGAAATGATCTGCTCATGAAGAGGGACATAATGGGAGTTTCTCCATTTGAAGGCAAAGCATGCGGGGTTCACTGTAGAGGCCCTCCAGGATCAAGGAACGGGGAGTACAAGGACAGTGACAAAATGTTGTGTAACACACTTGTTTCATGTTTGTGTCAACTGATGATCTAGTCAATGATATAGTGCATCGTGTACTAGGGAAATTGGAACCTGATATTTCCATTAGATCCCTTGATAGGTATCCCTTCCAGAGCGTTATTCTCCCATATGATGAGAACCTCTTGGAAGTCATGGTATCTTATAGTCCATGATCAAAGTCATGAATATAGTTCTTTTACCATGTCAACCTCATCAAAAAATGAAATAGGTGTCATGAGGATAGTTCTTTTACTATGTCAACCTCGTTAAAAAATGAACTAGGTCTCCATGAGCAGAATTATTTCACTTGTGTCAAGCTCATTAAAATGAAACAAGGTGCTGGAGAAGAGTTTCTTTACTTGTGCCAAGCTCATTAAACAATGAAACTGGGTGTCATAACGATAGTTATTTTAATATGTCAACCTCATTAAAAAATGAAATATGTCTGCATGAGAAGAATTATTTTACTTGTGTCAAGCTCATTAAAAAATGAAACAAGGTGTCGGAGCAGAGTTCCTTTACTTGTGTCAAGCTTGTTAAACAATGAAACAGGGTGTCATGTGCATGGTTCTTTTCCTGTGTCAAGCTCGTTAAAAAATGAGACAAATCCCCTTCCAATTCAAGTCTTTGTTTAGATCTCATAAAATGCCAGTCGAGTCTTTCACTTGATCTCGTAAGTGAACCTTCATTCCATCCACCTGTTAGTAACCAGTAGTTTGCTTAGGTTAACGAAATGAAGCTTGGGGGGTATGTACCTCGAATTGAGTCATTATGCTGGGGGCATGCAAAATAAACTCAAGAATAGTTTTTTCTCATGTTTCAAGCTTGTGAATTAATGAAACCATCTTCAAGTATCCTCAAGAATAGTTTCTCATGTTTCAGGTTTATGTAAAAATGAAAGAATTCCCACTTTACGTCTCATGATTGCCATTTTTATCAACTTATTTTTTCCAGATGAGCCTTGGTTTTTCATTCCATAATCACCATCTCTTTGGTCGATTATACACTTTCACTTGGTTGTTTTACCCTTTATTGAGGAACCACTACAATGAGTGGTCTTATTAGTCAACCTCTTGACCTTGTTTTGAGTAGTTCCTTCATGACTGGAACCAGTTGCTAACCCTTTATACCACTCGTTCCACTAGTTGGAGTCATCTTTCAACTCTTTTCTGACTCTCACAATATGAAAATATTGTCGAGCACTTGTCGTTTCAAACTCGTAAAAGTAAATGAAAAGACATCTACTCAGTATAAGTTTAACCATTTTCCACACTGAGATAGACTAGCTACGAAAAGAAATACCTTAGTTGAACATGGCTAAGAGGTTCTCTTGAGTATTGTTTTCTACCTTTTCAAACTTAAGAGACTATCTACGAAAATGGGCATCCAGAGTTTTCTTTTCGCCTCTTTTTCAAACTCTCTATACATGAAAAAGATGTGAAGTTACCCCTCTGTCAGACTTGTAAAAATAAAATGACGAAGGAATTGTCACCACGACGAGACCAAGTTACTCCTTCCTAGGGCTCGTTAAAAATACTAGGATGGATTCATCTGAAGGATGAACTTATACGATAAGCATATGGTATCCTCTTCAAGGTTGAGATTAAAAATAAAGAGGTACTCACTAGAAATAGTGGGGAAAAATGAAAGTGAACATCTCTTATATTTTGTGTAAAGGCAGCATGTCTCTCTTGAACATGACAGTTATCTGTTGCTTGTGTCAGGTTTGGGGTTATCCTCACTTCATCACTTGCTTTTCTAGGTTTTGGGAAATCAATTTGCCTCTCATTTTATCATATTTTTGCCATGATCTCTAATCTCATTTTGAGTCAATTTCTGCCAAACTCTAGAGTTGTTGTAGGATTTAACCCCGTGCAAAAATTACCTGCATACTAATTCTAAAACACAGAAAATAAAAAATGCGAAAGCACAACACATTAAACACATATACACATAGATTTTCCCATGGATCCCAAAATCAGGACTACTAGCTTGATTTTTCATTATGTTCCTTTCAATGTTACGATACATATTTATACATGCCGAAGCATCCAATACCATGGATCGAAAACCATCACATCCAAAACCATGTGCGAAAATCATGCACAAAACCATAGGTAGGTCCGCCCAACCTAACATAGGGTCCAAAACCAAAATTTTCTGGGGCGTTGCCCCAGACCCCATAAAGTGGGGTTATGGGTACGCCTCAAACCTCCTGTTAACTATGTGGAAAGAATATAACACAACCCAACATCTCAACCATCTCTAGAGCATAAATTACCTTTATGGTTGGAAGAGGAAGAGGAATATGAAGTCTACTCTGCCACCTCTTTCCCAATATGTACCCTATATGCTACTACAGGAGGGGGGAAACCTGATGAAGATGACCTGATTAATCAAATCCTCCAAAACCAGCCCCGTAATACCATGTCCCTTGATGAGTTAGTAAAAATAGCTAAAGATAACCCTTGGACTGATTTGTTCCTAGCAGACTCAAGTACTACTCATGTCAAGATGATAGAATTTCGTCTAGATAAAACATTGAAAATCAACCTCTGTCTCTGTAAAAGGAGTTATGGGACATGATAAGAGAGAATATGGATGCCTTTTCCTAGATTTATAAAGAAATGAAGGGAGTGCACCCTTTGGTGTGTACTCACCACATTTACAGCAAGGAAGGATGCAAGTCAGTGTGCCAACCTCAGAGGAGGATGAACCCAACCCTCAAAGATGTAGTTAAAGAAGAACTGCATATGTTGTTAGATGTAGGGTTCATTTACCCCATCTCAGATTGTGGGTGGGTGTTTCCTCTGGTTCTAGTCCCATAGAAGAATGGAAAATGAAGTATCTGTGTGGACTATAGAGAACTGAACAAAGCCATAAAAAATATCATTTCCCTCTACCTTTCATTGAGAAAGTATTGGATGGTCTTATAGGAAAGAATTTCTTCTCTTTCCTAGATGGATTCAGTGGTTAAAATCAAATCTAGATGAGCCCATAGGACCAAGATAAAACCACCTTCACTTGTCCTTGGGGTACCTTTTCTTATAATGTCCTTCCTTTTGGATTATGTAATTCCCTTGCCACCTTTTAGAGGGTAGTCCTGAGAATTTTTGCACATCTAGTCCATGACTCTGTGGAAATTTATATGGATGATTTCACTCCCTATGGGTGTGATTTCCTGGAGGCACTCTCTAACTTGGGGAAAGTATTAAACAAATGCAGTCAAACGAAATTATCCCTTAGTCCTAAGAAGTGTGATTTCTTGATGAATGCAGGGATTGTTCTAGGTCACTCAATATCCCATGAAGGACTACAAGTGGACCCAAATAAAATTTCTATATTCATAAAGAGGGTCCCTACTCCTCAGAAGCAGAGGGATGTGAGACGTTTCTTGGGCTTATCTAGTAATATAGGAGATTCCAAAGGACTTCAAAAAAGTAGCCTCACCTTTGTTTGGACTATTGGCCAAGGACTCTGAATTTTTTTGGTTAGAAAGCTGTCGAGAGGCCTTAGAAAACCTAAAGGACAAGTTCAATATTGCACCTATACTCTGAGGCCCAAATTAGGATCTTCCTTTCCACATCCATGTTGATGCCTCTGACAAAGCTATAGGAGTAGCTCTAGGCTAGGTAAATGAAAAGTTACTTTATTCCATTTCTTTCATCAACAAAAATCAAGGATGAATTCAACTATACTATGAATCAAAAAGAGCTCCTAGTTGTTGTCCATTTCTTGAATAAATTTAGACCTTACATTGTTGGTTACTAGACCTTTGTACATACTGACCATGTTTCTATTAAATATTTGATGAAAAAGCCTGATGTGAATGCCATAATTATTAGATGGTTTATTTTATTACAATAGTTTGATCTAACTATCATTGATAAGCCTGGTAGAGAGAATGTAGTTGTAGTTTTTTTGTCTAGACTTGCTTTTCCTACAAGTTAGGAATGAATGGTTGATGATCAGCTTCCAGATGGGAATTTATTTTCTATTTCAACTCTCTCTCTATGGTTTTCTAACATAGCCAACTACTTAGTGGTTGCACAGTTCCCTCCAAATCTGTCCTCCAAGGATAAGAGCAGAATTATAAGAAAGAGTTCACCATTCACTTGGATTGGGGGCAATCTCTTCAAGCTAAGCCAAGATCAAATTCTGAGGAGATGTGTCAAGGAGGAGGAAGTATTTCACATCCTTCTAACCTGTCATGATGGGCCATGTGGAGGTTGCTTTTCAGCCAAGAGGACAACCTTCAAGGTATTGAAAGTTGGCTACTACTGGCCCACTCTCCACCAAAATGCAAGAAGATATACTAGTTGATGTGACCAATGCCAAAGAATGAGAAAACCTACCCTCAGGGATGAAATGCCTTTTTAACCTCAAGTGACTTGAGCAATTTGACAAGTGGGGCATGGATTTCATTGGGCCCATTGATCCACCATCAGGGCAGAAAAAGTACATAATTGTATGCACTGATTACTTAACAAAGTGGGTTGAAACCAAGGCTGTCAAGGTAGCAATAGAAGAGAAAGTGGTTGAGTTATTAAGGGAGAATGTGTTTTATAAGTTTGCGTACCCTAGAGAGCTAGTCACTCATTAGGGTGGTCAATTCTCCTTACACCTGATTGAGAATTTGTTGAGTCAGCATAAGATAAAGCGCAGGAAGTCAACTCCTTACCATCCTCGACCAATGGATAATTACAGGTTACCAAAAAAGCATTGGAAATCATTCTCACAAAGATTGTGGCAGTAGTAGAAAATATTGGGCTGACAGACTAGTGGAGGCCACTTGGGCCTATAATACAACCTGGAGGACAATCACTGGCTTCACCCCTTATGATTTAGTCTATAAGAAGAATGCTCTACTCTCCATTGAGTTTGAGTACAACACCTTGAGAATGGAAACACAGTTGGATTTGGATGTTACAAGGGCACAACAAGAGAGGTTTCTCTTGCTCAACGGTTTAGATGAATTTAGGATGCATTCCCTCCTACACACAAAGGTGACTCAAGTACAAAAAAAAAGGTTTGGCATGACAAAAGCATCAAAGACAATTTTTTTCAAGAAGGTGATTGGGCTCTGGCGTTATATGACTCCAGGTTCAAGGACTTCAAAGGAAATTGATGACCAAGTAGTTGTTCCCATATCTGATAGAGAAGTACCATGACAATGGGGCTATGAAAGTAAGGACCATTGTTGAAGAAGGTATCCCCTTGCTAGTCAATGGATACAAATTGAAAGCTTATAAAATAGCAATGTCAAAGGAAGAGTTCATCAATACCATTAGTAAGGAAGTGAAGGTGCTTGAAAGTGTCTCAGCTTCTAGCTCACAAAATTATTGAAGACTCCTTTCTTTTGAAAAAAAGAAAAAAAGAAAAAAAACAATAAGGGTCTTCAGTGGTGAAAACCTCTATGAGGCACCTAAGGCTAGATTTTTGGGTTGAAAACCTCCTTGAGGTAGCCCAAGAGTGACAAAAAAAGGAAAAATAAAAAGATCCCTAGGTGAATACCTCCCTTCAGGCACCTAGGGAAGGTAGACAGGTTGAAAACCTCCTTTGAGGTGACCTATGTGCCTTCTAAAAAAAAAGAGAAAAAGAAAAATAAAAAAAAAAATACCATGGCAAGGAATTCAAACCTACCCTCTAATAAAATTATGTGATTTTTGCAAGTTTTTAAAGGAAATAGAGGACACAAAGTTCAGAGGAAAACAAAGCAACAAATAGCCCATTTTTCCTTCATTCACCTCATATCTCCCATGCCTACCATGTCTACAACATCCATCCTCACTTCTAGGCATCAAAACCAGTGAGCAGGCAATTTTCTAACTTCTACAGGATTTCATGTATTTACTATAGGAGTTTCCTCTAGTACTACAAGATGTCTTCAAACTCTACAGGGATGGAATTCCGGTTGGTAAATGATGATGCACGCATGTTTAGGGTTGAAATAGGGCACCATACACCTCACAACCTCTCACTCAACACGAACTCGTGACCATACCACTCTTTGTGTCCATCAAAAACTAGTCAAAAAAAAAAATTAAAAAAAGATATATGAAACATATCTATAAAAAAAAATAGAAATTCCAAGGGAAATACCATCATTTGCCTCACTCACCTACCACTCCATCTCCCCCATTTCCACCCCTTCCACTCACCACCTATTCCTCCTCCAAGTGAAAAAAAATAGAAAATGATGATGAAAAAGGGAGCTACAGTTTCCTATAGTAACTATAGGAAACCCTGTAGCAGCCTGTGCTCTCACAACAACAACTCTCCATGCACTCTCCTTCACCACCAAGGCAAGAAAGGAGCTCCAACACCTCCACAAATATTATGACTCCCATCTAGAGCTCAGCAGTAGCAATAACAAGACCAAGCACCTGCACACAACAACAAAGAGGACAACCACATCAACAGGAAGAAATATACAAAATAGATCAAAGGAAAAGCACTTACCTGAACAAAGAGATGCACATCAGAGCCATCCTCCAACATGCAGCAACTTTTTGTCCTCTAAAATGATTAAAGGTTAATTAATCATGCGAGAGCATCTAAAATGTTTTGTTTTTTTTTTAAGTTTTTGAATGACCAATGTTATGAACAATTTGAAAACATGTGCTTAAAATTTAACACTTTCCAAATAGAATGAAAGAGTTGTTTATTTGTCTAAAATAGTTAATTGATTTTAATATAGTGAATATCAGGTCTTAAAGAATTACAACTTACTAAATATTCAAATAGAATATTTAATTGGTTATAAGAAGGAATGCAAGTAAACAATGTTTTCCTTCTCAACAGAATGTATTTAATCTAATGCAGATGGGTGTGACAATTTATTGATATAGAGGAGTTTATAATAATATACAATTTTATAAACTAATCTCTAATTATTGTTTATAACTTCAAATGGGATTTAGTATGGACTGATAGTCAGTTTGATATTACCCAGATTTCTCTATAAAGACTTAAATACATGAAGAAAAACATAATGAAATGAACACATAAGAAAAACCCAAAAGGAGACAAATTATTTGAGGAAAATTCACAATCATTTCATTAATTTGAAGAAAATATCTAGCTCGATTACAATTCTACTTTTAAAAATAATCCAAGGGTTCAACCCTTAATAACTCAAAGGAAGAGTTATTTATACAAAATCAAATATCTTCTAGAGACATTTTTAACAAAATACAAAAATAGTACAAAACTACAGGAATCTGAAAATTGCTGAGTGGTGGCACTATCTTTAAGGAATTTGTTTGTGATATGGTCCCCAAAAACTATTGCCTAGCTATTTGTTAGTTTGTGTTGAAAGTTACTCTATAATTTCACGTAAGTGATCCCACCTATCTTCACTTGGTATAAAAAGATTAACCAACTTCCTGTAGACTTCATCAACCTCGGTATACTTTTCAAAAGTAGGCTTATTAACAAAAATGTGTTTGATTTCATGCTTGATTATTAAATCAAAATCCAAAGCTTGTAAGATTTTCTCACCTGTAAGGTGACCCTTTATACCTACAAATATAGCTTTATCAGTTGCAATTTCATAAAGATTTTGGCAATATTCCTCTAGAGTGTTCAACCTGTCATTTGGTGCCACTAATCCTGGTAGTACTCTCTAGTTGAGTAAGTTAAACATGAAATGAAACCTTTAGAGAACAATTATCAAGGCTTGGCACTTAGTCTCCAACTCAGTCATGAGATTCTTTTTCTGCAAAACCTTCTTAATCTTGTGAATAATTTCTGTTATTTCCAAAATCTGAATTTCCTCTAACTCGGCTCTAGTTTTTGAATTGAGAACTTGTTGATGCCCTGAAAATCACTACATCAATATCGAGGGATAACCACCCGGTCCGGACCTTAATACAACTCCTTTTCCGTTTGGGGTGGTGGCTCCGACTGGATATAATGGGACCAGTTTCCCAATAATGAATAAAAGGGGGTGGATGAATGATTGGTTTTCTAATAGGTGATAATAAATGGAGGACTTATTCTATGATCGAAAATGTAAAGGACTATTTTATCCCGGGAAGCTTATATTCTTAAGTGCAACGTTTAGTGATCTGTGTTTTCTGATAGGCATATAGATGACACTATTCAATAAACAAATACATTCATTTAAATGATAATTGCTTCGTTCAAATAGTTGAATGAAGTAATTGATAAAACAATATTACACTTCTCTTTTTATATTACTGATAAATGCATGATTGAGAGAATAACAAACTGTAAATATCCAACAGTGGAAAGTATAAAATTTACTGTTAAAACACATTCACATATTCAATAATAGCAAAAACGACCAAACAACAATTCACATAAAAGGAATAAATTCAGACATAGATAATAGTACCATATGAGCTGCGAATTATTCCCTACGCCAATCGCAATTTGAATTCCTTCTTCCGATTCAGAAATACTTTTAGATAAAGGCAGTAGTGCACATTCACATCAAAGCTTCGTTATCAAAATTTGGAAAGATTGGTCCAGTTTTCATAAAAGAATATGCCTGAAGTACAGTAGTGCAACTTCAGGCTTAAGTCATATACAAAAACTTACGACCCTTTCTAAATACATGAAAGGGTCTATAAATACTAAACTAAGCTACAAACTACAAATTTAAAATGCTACTAAATTGGTATAATCCGACCTTGAATATCTCTCCCACAATGATCTAGTAATCGACAGCAATGATTCAACATTCTGGTTGTTTTCCCTTTGTCCTGAGTTGGCATATTGCCAGCATTGGTTCCACTTCTTGAGGGCGGCTGAGACGAGAATTGATTTGAGCAGCATAGGTGGCGTCATGTATATCGGGAATGATACACCCGATTGCATCCGTTAGGCATTTGAGGGCGGATCTCTCGCTGTATGGTTTTACTAGGAACAACCAATAGGTGTCCCAAGTTAAACTTTTAATTCCTGAGATCAATCTCCCATTATTTTCTAGCTCTTGGTTACATGACTACTCCAATGTCTTGGCTGATAATAGTTTACCTCGTGTACATTGATAAATCATGTTAGATAAATAGATAATATTATTGATCAAGTCAATTAAATTGCTTATAGATAACTTACATCTAGAAACCACTCTCTCTGCTTTCATTAATTGGGACTGCCACTCCATGAATAGGATTTCTTTATGGGATTCTAAATTTTGGGCAAGTTTGATGCCTGCCCCTCATTAGAGTCTTGCCAAGTAAGAAAATATGTCAAAGTGTCATCGGCTTGCTCTAAATCCTTCCTGGCATCAAATGATTTGTCTATTATAGATGTTGTTATGTCGCACAGAGGTTCAACTTGGGAAATTTCATGAAACAACAATCTTATTTGTGTTATTAATGCCTTGTTAATCTGCATTGCCTCTGCTCTAAACTCGGCAGGCTGGGGAAGACTCTTGAACCTCTCTACTTGAGCTGATAATTGAGAAATTTTCTCATCTTTTGTCTTTACATCTGTTCATTCATCTCCTTCAACTTTGATAATGCCTCTGATAATTCTTTCTGTCTTTGAATCGCTCTCGATTCGATCCTCTGTTTCTCTTCATGCAACTATTTGTTGAGCTGGTTATTTAACTGTTGTTGTGTGGACAGTTTCTGTTATAGTTGTTATGAATTCTGTTGTTCCTCCGATAGCTATGCTTGCAGTGAAGCGATCACTTGATCCTTTTATTTCAATAAATTTCTTACCTCCAATGCCTTATCGATGGTGGCTGCCGAATAGGCACCAACATATTGAGATAACTTTGTCAGGTCACTGGAGGGGTCAAATTCTTCCCTCCATACCACATTGGTTGTTATTGTTTGTTCAGGGAACATAGAAGGTTGATCAATCCTTCTCCTTTTCCGCTGTCGTTTTATTACAGCCCTGTGTTTTGGGCTATAGAAAACATCCAGTGGAGGAATGTCCTCCACCTGCAAAATAATTTGATTGAAAGGATTCTTTGGAATTATTTCTACTACTGTAGTTGGGGGTAGACCACAGGTTCCTTTGCTTGGAACCTCCTTTGATGTTGTATCTTGTGTATCAGCAACTTTGGATGTTTCGGCATCCATTGAGCTCTCAAGATTGCTTATAATTGTATTAAATTGTTGCCATTCCTCGAGCAATCTTGGGTCCATTTGAGTATCGACACTCACCTCTTTACTGCTCTGCTCCTGCTGCTTTTTCTGTTCCTCCTCTCGTATTCTCTCATGTTCTTTCTTTTCTGCTTCCTCTCTGTCTCTCCTCTGTGATTCCTCTTGTTCTTTTCTCTTTGCCTCTTCCTGTTCTAACCTCCAAAGTTCCTCCTGCTCTCTTCTTTGGACTTCTTCATAGATTTTGGATGTAGCAGGAGGTTCGCTGGTAAGATGCTACTCAGGCTCGCTTGATTGTATCATCAGGGCAGTAGCTAACAAATCTAGAGGTAGCGTTTGCAACCTATGCTCTCTAAGTTTATTAAATTCTACTAACCCATAATCATGGTATCTCATTTTAGCTAGCTGCTGCACTTGGAATATTGACTCGGCTGAGGAGGACAGGTCATCAAACTCATCTTCCTTATGTTCAAATTTAGTGAGTTTGGCCTGGTCTAGAGCATTATAGATGACTTTCTTCGGGTCAAAACGTCTATTAGGCAGAGTGGCGAGACTTACGATGTTAATTTCTTCTGCCTCTTTCTCTGCATGTTTATAACCATGCAGAGTATAAACGCCACACCTTAGAGGAAACGGAGGCCAAACTTGCTTCTTTGAATTTCTGAGAGTCTTTGTAGCTGATGCGTTTGTAAGCTGATATGCTATCTCGCGAGCTAATAGTTTGTCTGGTATGTACACGGGGAGGATATGAGGCCTGGCCTGGCTGCCAAAAACTCTTACATAAGTGAATTTTTCTTCTCCAAACTAGGTTCCTAAGGCTGTCAAGTCAATCTCTGCCTGAGAGGAGATCTTAGGGGCAGGTTTATCAAAAATTGCATAGTAAATAGGTAGCATGAATCCATTGCAGACTTGGTAAAATGGTTTTATAATGAGCTTTCCATAATTTCTGGTGGTAGATATGAATAGGCATAGGGTCCTGTGGAGTCCATCTCCACCCTAACACAGAAAACTTGGAATTAAAACAGAGGGTGTCCAAAATATAGGCACTAAAGTAAAATGGAGGGATGAACCTATCAAACACGGGATTTGTTTCTGAATTCAAGAATAGCTGTATCCAACTTATCCAATAATATAGTCCCCCAATCCATGATTTCACTATTACATGCTGCTTCCATCAAAGGTACCATCTCTATGGAAAATTTTGAAGAATCATGTAATCCCCACATTCGACACATCATGACTCTAGTATAACAATAAGGAGAGCATAAGGAGTCGACGGAGTACTTACCCGAAGACTCATGTTTATGTTTCGTCGGGTTCTGTCTCCATTCTCATATAGGCTCCGACTCAGTTTCATTCTCTTCTCGAAACTTCTCCAGAAATGCTTTATTGTACTTTTTTCGCTGGTTTGGGCAAATGGTACATTTTTCTGAAATCATTGGGCTGAAATGAACTGAATACTCTCCCATCAATAGTGCAGAATGTTCTGTCTGTAATTGGAATTTCTTCAATTGCCCATCTCACCACATCCGTATACAGAAGAATTTTCTCTCAAGCTGTTATCCTGTGTAAGTAGGAATCAGCCAAATCGTTTAAAGTAGCATCAGATTTCCGGCTTGAACCTGCTGTAGCTCGTACCGATGTTTGCTGAGGTTCCTCGGCTTCAACCAGGTTGTAAATATTCTGCCAAGTAGTACTGCCAAGGCTGAGACATGTGGTATCTGAGATTAATCCCTCTTTGTAGCTGATGCGTTTGTAAGCTGATATGCTATCTCGCGAGCTAATAGTTTGTCTGGTATGTACAAGGGGAGGATATGAGGTCTGGCCTGGCTACCAAAAACTCTTACATAAGTGATTTTTTCTTCTCGAAACCAGGTTCCTAAGGTTGTCAAGTCAATATCTGCCCGAGAGGAGATCTTAGGGGCAGGTTTATCAAAAATTGCATAGTAAATAGGTAGCATGAATCCATTGCAGACTTCGTATAAATGGTGTTTATAATGAGCTTTCCATAATTTCTGGTGGTAGATATGAATAGGCATAGGGTCCTGTGGAGTCCATCTCCACCCTAACACATGAAACTCAGAATTAAAACAGAGGGTGTGCAAAATATAGGCACTAAAGTAAAATGGAGGGATGAACCTATCAGTAACACGGGATTTGTGTATGAATTCAAGAATAGCTGTAGCCAACTTATCCGATAATATAGTCCCCCAATCCATGATTTCACTATTACATGTTGCTTCCATCAAAGGTACCATCTCTATGGAAAATTTTGAAGAATCATGTAATCCCCACATTCGACACATCATGACTCCAGCATAACAATAAGGAGAGCATAAGGAGTCGACAAAGTACTTACCCGAAGACTCATGTTTGTGTTTCGCCGGGTTCTATCTCCATTCTCGTATAGGCTCCGACTCAATTTCATTCTCATCTCGAAACTTCTCCAGAAATGCTTTATTGTACTTCTTCTCTGGTTCGGGCAAATGGTACATTTTTCTGAAATCATTGGGCTGAAATGAACTGAATACTCTCCCATCAATAGTGCAGAATGTTTTATCTGTAATTGGAATTTCTTCAATTTCCCATCTCACCACATCCATATACGGAAGAATTTGCTCTCGAGCTGCTATCCTATGTAACTAGGAATCAACCAAATCTTTTAAAGTAGCATCAGATTTCCGACTTGAACCTGATGTAGCTCGTACCAATGTTTGCTGAGGTTCCTCGGCTTCAACCAGGTTGTAAATATTCTGCCAAGTAGTACTGCCAAGGCTGAGACATGTGGTATCTGAGATTAATCCCATTTTTCTTGGTCCCGGATTGGTGGCATGTTGTCCTGTTACCACAGAAGCTGAAGTCGTTCCACACTTCTTAGATTTCTTCCCCATTTGGTCTGAAATCGTTACTGCGGAAAAACTCTGCACAAGAGAAAAATGAATGTAATGCGGAGAATAGATGGCGAAAACCAAGTATGGAGGAATTGTGTCAATCAATGAATAATGGAAGATTTATCATAAGGCTCCCGCAGATACAATATCTGAAGGGATTTAGGCATAACTGCTCATTAATTGGCCGTTTAAACCTGTCAATCATTTAAATGCTCATTATATCCTTTACTTGTTGAATAATCGTTTAAGCGTGGATTTGATTTTTTGGCGGTTGGACGCAAGCGAATCACTATCGGGAAGAGAAAAGGCTTTCAATGATAATTAATATAATATAGCGAAATCATATCAATCCTTTTCGAAAGTTGCGTTTGGGTTCATTGCAATCGGAAATCGGAGGAAGCCTTGGGAAATCTTATTTAAGTTTTTATGGAATCCCCGATCACCGATAGTGATATCACTTGACTCTCATCAGGAGTTTTAAGGAGGAGAGTTCGTTATATTCATATTGCATTCCCCGATTTCCGATTGTGATATCGCATCAGAGCAAGGGGAGGGGGCTTTTATTATTTGTTTTCCCGATAACCGATGGTTACTCGCTCTTGTCGGATCGGGGAGAATCAATGGGTCATGGTTATGCATCCTTTGTTGTTGCGATATGCGATCTTGTGATCGCTTTATCGCAACAATAAAGAATTATTTGTTTATTTTTAAGACCAATTATTTATCAATTCAAAAAGGTTTTTTTAAAATGTTTTGTTTGTTTCCGAACCTTTAGAAGAGTAATGGGTTAATACCAATTTAATCTAAAAGGGACCCATTTCATATTATAATTTTCTAAAGTAAAATTTTATGAAATGGGGGGTTGTTGTATAGCACAAAAATTAGCAATTCGCTGGAAGAAACAGTTATCTCTGAAAAACGATATTGGAATATTTGAACTTTCTTTACATAGATATCTTATCAAAAAGGAAAGTTCTAATATAAATAAGTATACACACATTCTGAATATAATAAAGCATGTTTTTTGCTAATTCCTTCTCTTGTTAAAATTAAATACATTCTAAGTTTTAAATTGGCCTTTATTGGTTGATACTGATAAAACAAAACACCTTTCCAACTTAGCCTTTTTAATTGACTCCTTTGTCACAAGTAGAGCCTCTACTACCAGCAAACGTTCATAGTTTTGATAGGGATACCTTTTAACCATTTGATTTTCCACGACCCCTCCCATCTCAGAGTATGATTAAAAGAATGAATTCAAAATATGTTTTCATATTTTGTATTTCTTTTCTTTTCCATTTTTTGTAAGATAAAAAGCCATTGTCCTGGTTTGGTTGCCAGCTGATTTGACAATGCCATTCACTGGGTTGTAATCAAATCGAACAAGCTGGCTCTGAAGGAGACCCCTTGTCTTATGCTTATAAGCCATTACCCTGTTTTGGTATGCAGTGTTGGTAATGTCGGTTAGACTATTTCCCAATGATCATGGTAAGCAGGCTTGTGATAAGACCCCTTATCTTTTTATCAGATATTTTAGAATTACACTCTGAGTAATCATAAACTTAGATGAATGGGATGGACAATTTTCTCCTTAAAAGAAAATGGATGACAAGGTAAGAGTTGAGGATGCTAAGATTGAATCAGTCTCTGTTTTGATATTGGTAACCCTTTTGTGGCCAGTTTGAAAACATTAAAATGATTTACAGTAGTTCTAAATCTTGAGAGGATTTTCACAAAAATAAAATGGGGTCTTCAGAGTGTTAATATACCTAATTTCCTAGAAATTGTCCCTTTTGTTTAAGATTTCTATTTTACAAAAGTAAATATTAAAAGTACTTCTTCTGTGCAACATTTCAATATAGCAAAGGCCAATAGAATCTATTTTACAACTTTATTTCCTAATGGTCCTAAAAATTGCAAATCCTATTGAATTTAAAAGAGAAGGGGTTACCTCCTTAATTGAAGAATTTCTTTAAGATGAGGCCATTAACAGGAAGACAGTCCCTCTTTCCTGATAGATCTTGTAATATGAATGTCGAATGGCCTATCTTCTCGCTGATCTGAAATGGTCCAAGCCACATATTTTGGAATTTGGTGTGTTTACCTTTATCCTCATGTGCTTTGTCCCATTTTAGAACTAGATCACCAACCTGCAACTGTTTAGAACTAAACGAAGCTGAATCAAATGATGACTTGATTATCTGCTGATGTTTATCATGAGTAATTTTGGCTTTCTCTCTCT
>APFE030023978.1:0-12391 GCA_000404065.3 Pinus taeda | reverse complement strand
TTTTACACCTTTGAAAGATCTAGTTTAAGTCATGTAAATGATTAGACCTCTTCTTGGAAAACACAGTTATGTCATCTAGGTAGATGACTAGTGTTCGATTTATCAATCCCCTAAAAGCAGTATCCATAGCTCTTTGGAAAGTCGCTCCTGCATTTATAAGTCCAAAAGGCATCTTCTGATACGCATATGTCCCCCATTTTGTTTGAAATGTAGTCTTAAGCTGGTCATCAGGATGAACCAAGATCTGGTTATATCCTGAAAAACCGTCTAGAAAGGACATCAATTCAGAACCTGCTACTGATTGGAGTATTTAATCCATAGTGGGCAGTGGGAAATTGTCTTTTAAACTTGCTCTGTTTAGATTCTTGAAATCAATACAAATTCGAATGTCGCCATTCTTTTTCCTGACAGGCACCATGTTAGAGACCCAATTGGAATGTCGGACTGGAAAGATAATCTTGGCTTTAAGGAGTTTGTTAAACTCCGACTTAATCTGGCTTTCGAAATTTGGATGTATTTTCCTTAACTTTTGCTGAATGGGTTTTTGATCGAGAAGCATTGGAATTGTATGCTGGATAATCGAGGTATCATAAGTCTTTAAGTCATCATATTTCCAAGCAAAAATGTGTTTATTATTTCTTAATAGTTTAACAAATGCTTCTTTCTCTTCTACAGTAAGCCCTAATCCTAAATTGACATTCTGAGGAGCTTGCTCAGTACCCAAATTAACCAATTCAAACCTTAGGGTAGAGCTTCGGATCTTTGTATTAGTTATAGGTTTAAACCTGTCTTTTATATCATAAAGATCTTCAAGTTTTACCACAGGCTTAGGAATTGCATTTTCTTGAGGGGTTTCCTTTATTTGGGAGTCATGCTCATCTTCTTCAATGATTTGGTTATCATAAGACTTTTCAGAAGTCAAGAATTGTAGAATATCATTGTCATGATTAAATACTCTCCAATTAGTGATGTTGTCAGGAATTGAAGGCCTGAAAATCAATTCTACAGAAAACCTATCGGGGCTATAGTCTTCTGAAGGTAGGAGTCTAGAGGGTACATTGGCTAGTAAGTCGGCAGCTGAGTTCTGGGACCTAGGGATGGAGGAAATGTTAAATGCTAGGAAATGAGATGTAAGGTCTTGCACAAGCGATTGGTAATGCTTAAGATGATTGGAAAGGCAATGAATTGCATTTCTAACCTGCTTAACGATAATTTCTGAATCGCCGAATACTTTTAGATATTGCACTTTGAGGCCAATTGCTTTATATAAACCCTGAACTAGGGCTTCATATTCGGCTGTGTTGTTAGTGCATTCAAATTCTAACCTGCAAGAAAGCATTGTCTTTTCTCCATGTGGGCTAACCAAGATGCATCCTGCTCCTGAGCCTTCGAAAGACTTGGAGCCATCAAAATACAAAGACCAAAATAAAGGAGTATTAACATGCATATTTACAGTTTTCTCATAATCATTAAAACACCTAGACTTATCTGCTTGTGAAAAATTTTCAATTTGAGATGTAAAATGATTAACTAAGAAAGGGGAGGGTTGGGCAACAAAGTTGCCAAAGAATGATTCTGATGAATAGTTGCCCAAAATGTTGTTGTTGAAAGCCACAGGATGATTTTCCTGTTCAAAGTCGGTGACTGTATGGGTCATATGTTTTTCTCGATCTATCTGTATTTGATTTGGATTACCTTTATAAGGAAGCCACATGTGTGACCAATCAGTAGAAATGTACCCATGTAATTTTTCGGACCAGTCTCTACTCAAAATCAAACCGTGAAACTAAGGTATATCGGCTATAAGAATGTCAATCCTTTGTACTATTTTGGGATCAGTCGATAACCTGATAGTTACAGAATTGATTTCTCCAACAACCTGTACTTTAGTCCTGTCTAATTGAACAATATGGATAGCAGACTTCTGGGGTTCTATGTTCAATTTGGAGCAAACTGAAGCTGGCATTATGTTAGAAGATGCCCCTGAGTCAATTAAACAGTTGTGTAGGTTTCTGTTGTAGATTTCATAAGTTAGGAGAAATGGTGGAGTATGAGAGCTTGACCTGTCGCCTATTAAGACTGAATCTGTAGCTTCAACCATACCTGGAGGGGGTTGGCCTGAATTATTAGCAGCTTTTGAACTAGGAAGGGGAGTAGAGGGAACAGCATTCAATTCTTTAAGAAGTAACTTTTGTTGATGCTTTAGCTTGCTAAGCTCAAACATAGTTATGTTGGCTTTGGTCTTTTTCATGTCATCAACAATGTTATATTCCATTGAATCGGATACCACTAACGTTTTAGAAGTTGAAGGGGAAGTAGAAGTTGAGGGCTGGTTTTGAGGGACTGCTGCAGGTGGTTTCTTTGGAGGTACTTTTTCCTTTGTTGTAGTAGCACCTGCGCTTCTTTTCTTTGAAGTTGCCTGTATAGGTTCATAAGTACTTTTACTCCTGGTGGTGACTGGGAAGGCTTCTTCTTCATTATCAGTATCAGGATCGGGGAGTATGAAATCCCACATTCCATGGCACTCAGCTACTTCTTCTTCATCATCAATTGGTGGAGTTGCTTCTTCTTCTTCTTCTTCCTAGTCTGAATCAGCATTAGATATGACATTAGGTGGCTTTGTTTCCGTTTTCTTGTAGGTCCTAAAAGGTCTTTTGTTTGAGGTTTCGGCCACCTGTTTCTTTATGTCAATCATTTCGTTGGATAATGTTTTCAAGACCTTTTGCAATCCTTCCATGTCATATGGGTCTTTTGGGCTTTTCTTCTTGGAGTCTTCTTTAAAAGAAACTTTTTTAGCTTTTCTGTCTTCCAAGGCAGCTTTCTTTTCTAAGGAATTGATGCGCTTTTCCACATCAAGTGCTTCTTTCATGTTTTCTGCTAAGGTAGGTTTCCCAGCCCGATCTACGAAAATGGCTATGTTGGCAGGTAGGGCAGTGATATACCATTCGCTTCGTATTTGTTCACTTGGTTTGGAAGCTGTAGGGATTTTGTTGAGGAGTTTATTGAAGCGAGCATTAAATTCCTTTATGGGTTCCCTATGTTCTATTCTCAGGTTGGAGAGATCGTTTATTAAAGTTGCTAAAGACCTATCATCTCCATACTTAGTAAGAAACTGCTCTTGGCATGTATCCCAACTGGTAATTGAACCAGAGGGTAGGGAGAAATACCAGGATCCTGCTGATCCTTGCAAAGTATAAGGGAAAAGTCTGACAACAACATCTTCTTGTGTTACCCCTTTTAAGTTGACCGACAGCATGAAATTATTAATGTGTTCTTTGGCCTGAGTTCCATCATCTGGGTTAAATTTAGGAAGCCACTTTTCAGGTGCATCTGGTAAAGGATGCAATGGCGCGGGCATATTGACCGCGCCGGGTCTGGTCCATGGATCTACCATTGTAATAGTACTGGTGGTTGATACTACTATTGGGATTCCAGATGTATGAGAAGCAGATGATACTGAAGGGTGAGCAGATTGAGATGTTGAGGCTTCCATTCCCTGGTGGACAACAATATGTAATGGAGGAGTGGGTGGTTGACTTTGTAGATGAGGAGATGAATCAGCATATTCCAAGATCTTTAAATACATTAGCAGATGCAATTGCTTCTCAAATGTTAAGTAGACATGTGCAATAATCATACAAGTAAATTTAAAAACATTCCATAACATGTTTAACAAGATAAACCGGTAATAGTGATATCATATAATATAGGAGTGTGTCAAAATATGCATGGTCCTCAATCATAGGTTGAAAAACACCTTATCATCGGTAAAAATGATAAGTACAAAAAGCAAAAATTTCATATGTGACTACAATAGGCGATCATCCCATCACTGGTGATGATCTCGATACGAAACCACTGCACAGGCCACCTTACAAAGGAACCTCCTAAAAGGTCCTGGGACCCCAATCACATAGCGCTGAAGTCGACGACGAATGTCATCTATGCTGGTCTCTGGAATGTCCCCTGTCATGCACTCTAGATGGCTCTCCAACTCGGCCAAAGTCTCTGTTGATTCATCCTGTGGGGCTGGAGCCGGTGCAACTAGTTGTTTCCTCTCGTAAGGCCGTGTTGATGCCTCGAAAATCGCTGCACCAACATTGGGGAAACCACCCGGTCCAGACCTTAGTACAGCTCCTTTTCCGTTTGGGATAGTGGCTCCGACTGGGGATAATGGGACCAGTTTCCCAGAAATAGATAAAATGGGATGAGTGAATGTTTTATAAGTAACACTAGTGATAGGTGAAAGACTGATACTATTGACAAAATATAAATAAATGAAACTATCCCGGGAATCTATAGAGCTCTAAAGCGTAGCTTTTGATGCTCTATATCTCAAAGATAAACATATAGATGACTGTATCCTTAAGACATAGATATTGAATTATTTAGGATTGATGTGCTTAAATAGTTAAGTGCAGCGATTTAAAGCGATATTACTACACTTTACACATTTTATATCATCATCGTATACATGATTGATAGTAAAAGCATATCATATAAACACCCAATAGTGGAATGAACCAGATTTGCTGTTATAGCGCATGCATACAATCAATGATAGCAAGATAATTACATAACAATTCACATACAGAAAATGACTTCAGACAAAGATAGAAGTACCATTTGAGCTGCAGGCCAATCTCAGATATCAATCGCTATGCGTGGCTTTTCCCTCAATGCATAAACATTCCTCAATCAATGACAGTAGTGCACAATTGAATCAAGAAATTTCTCAATTAAAGTAAAAGCGACTGGTCGAGTTTCATAAAAGAATAAAGGCTGAAGCACAATAGTACAAACTTCAGTCTATTAAGTCTATTACAAAATTTTACGACCCTTTCTAAAAACATGAAATGGTCTATAAATACTATGCTAATCTAAATATCTATAAAACAGAAATGCTAACTAAGCTGATATCAATAACTTCTTGTTGCTATTTTTGCTGGCGATCTGAGGAGCTGGAGGGTGATTCATTCTGTCGGCTGCTTTCCTTTGAACCTGAGTTGATTGATGGCAAGCATTGGCTCAATTTCAGGAGGTTTGTTGAGCCACGAACTGAGCTGGGCAGCGTAGGTGGCGTCTTGGATGTCGGGGATCATACATTGAACGGCATCAGTTAAGCATTTGAGGGCGGCTCTTTGTTCATGAGGCTTGATTAGGAAATGCCAATATGTTTCTGTGCTTAAACTGTTAACCCCAACGATTAACCTTCCTCTGCTTTCTAACTCTGGATAACACGTTTGTTCCAATGTATTTGTTGTAGTTACCTTTCCGGGTGTACACTGGGAAATGATGTTTGCTATGTAGAGTGTATCATTGACTAGGTCAATCAAATTGCTAGAAGTCAATCTACACCTTGAAGCTGCCCTTTCTGCCTTCAACACCTGTGTGTGCCACTCTGTGAATAGTATGTCCTTATGAACCTCAAGTATTCTTGGCAAATTGGAGTCTTTCCCCGACTTCGAATCTTGCCATTCGAGGTAGGCTGTAATAGCTTCATCGGCTTGATTCAAGTCATCTCTTGCCTTTTCTACCTGCTCATTTACAGCTGTAGTTAATTCGCAGAGTGGTTCCGCTTGAGAGAGGTATTGAGCCAAGAGTTTAACTTGCGCTATAAGCACATCGTTGATTAACATCGCTTCTTTTCTGAATTCCATTATTTGCGAATCTCCTTTGATATTCTCTAACTGTGTTGTAATTTGAGCAATATGCTCATCTTTGGTTTTTAACAATTGCTCATTCGCTGCTTTTAATTGCTCCAAAGCCTCTGTCAACTCATTTTGTTTCAGGATTGCTGCTTGATTAATGTTCTGTTTCTCCTCCTCCCATTGCTTAGCCAATTGGCTATTTATTTACTGTTGCTCTGCCAACTGTTTGCCTGCTCGCGCTGTCCTCTGTTGTTGTTCTGCTAATTTTTCTTCGGCTCGTATTGCCCTCTGTTTAACATCTGCTAATTCTGTTTGCAACGTGGAGATCTCCTGGTCTTTAGTCTTTAATAGAAGACTTACCTCCGATGCCTTGTCGATAGTTGCAGCTGAATAAGCTCCAGCGTACTGTGACAATTTGGTTAGATCATTGGAGGGATCTAGTTTCTCCTTCCACACTACATTGCCCATGACTGTTTGTTCTGGAAAGATGGAAGGTTGATCAAGCCTTTGTCTCTTTCTTGATCTCTTTACCACGTCTCTGTGCTTTGGGCTGTAGAAGACATTCAATGGAGGAATATCTTCTACTTGGAGAGTGATTTGGTCGCTAGGACCCTTTGGAATTATTTCTACATCCTTAGTTTTAGGTGGGCCGCTGGTTCCGTTCAAAGCCTGAGATGAGGTATCATCCTGTACACTGCTGCTTTTAGGAGTATCAGTATTCTGTGAGTCTTTTCCTCCACTGATAATGGTACTAAAATGCTGCCATTCCTTTTGCAGTTCAGGGTCTGTGACGGCACCCTTGTTAGTATCGGTGGTGGTTTGTTTAGACTGGGACTCCTTTAGCAGTTGTTCTTGTTTTTCCTTCTCTCGCTGCTCCTGTTCCTTCTACCGCATCTCTGCCTGCTCCCTTTGCTGGTTGTCCTCGTGCTCTTTGCGCTGTCTATCTTCCTCTTCTTTCTTTGAGCGCTCTTCTTTCTCTTTCCTTAAGCGCTCCTCCTGCTCTTTCCTTAAGCGCTCTTGTTGTTCTTTTCTTAAGCGCTCTTGTTGTTCTTTTCTTAAGCGCGCTTGTTGTTCTTTCTTCAGCTTCTCTTCTCGATCTTTCTTTTGTTGCTCCTCCTGCTCTTTATTATTAGTCTTTGCTGTATCAGGAGGTTCCTTTGTCTGTTGTTGGCCAGGCTCGCTTGATGATGTTGCTTTGGTTGGGATTAATAAATCTAGAGGAAGAGTTTGCAACCTCTCCTCCCTAAGTTTATTAAACTCAACTAAATTTTCATCATTGTATCGCATCTTAGCGAGCTGTTTGGCTTGAAATATCGATTCGGATGCAGAGAAAACATCATCGAACATATCTTCCTTATGATCAAATGTCGCTAATTTGGCATGTTCCAAAGCGGCCTCTGCAGTTCGCTTTGGGTCAAACGCTCTGTTTGGAATTGTGGCAAGATTTAAAGCTTGCATCTTCTTGGCCTCCTTTTCCACATGTTTTAAATCATGCAGGGTGAAGACTCCACATCTGAAGGGAAAAGTAGGCCAACCCCTTTTCTTCTCCTTTTTGAGAGTCTGTGTGGTGCTCTCAGCTGAAATTTGGTAGGCAATTTCCCTTGCTAGCAGTTTGTCAGGGACATATAAGGGGAGGACATGAGGATTGGCTTGGCTGCCAAATACTCTAACATAAGTAAAATACTCTTCGCCAAACCAACTACCCACTGCTGGCAAGTCAAAAGAGGCTAGGTAGGAGATCCTAGGAATAGGCTTATCAAAAATTGCATAATAAACAGGAACCATGAAACCATTACAAATCTGATATATGTGGCTTTTATGGGATGACTTCCAGATCTTGCGATGGTAAATATGAATGGGCAAGGGGTCCTGTGCAGTCCACCTCCAACCAAGAATAGGGAATTCAGAATTAAAACACAAGGTATCCAAGATATATGCACTGTAGTAGAAGGGGGGAATTTTCCTCTCAGTGACTCTAGTTTTGTTCCTAAAGTCACTAACAGCTAATGCTAACTTATCCGAAAGGATAGTAGCCCAATCCATAATCCAACTGTCAACTACCGCCTCCATGAGAGGAACCATTTCAATGGTAAAAATGGCAGAGTCGTGCAAACCCCACAATCTACACATCATTATACCGGCATAGCAATAAGGAGAACACAGAGAATTAACTGAGTACTTACCGGAGGATTCATGCTTGTGCTTATTTGGATTCTGCCTCCAGTCCTTGATAGGTTCAGACTCAATCTCATTCTCACTTGCGAATTTCTCCAAAAATGCGCTATTATATATCTTCTCTGGCTTAGGCAAATGATACATTTTCCTCAGATCTTCTGGCTTAAAGGACCCAAAAATCCTCCCGTCCTTTGCGATGAAAGTTCGGTCTGTGATGGGGATTTCTTCAATTGCCCATTTCACGACATCGGTGTATGGGAGCATTTATTCCCTTTCCGCTATCCTATGGAGGAAGGAATCGGCCAAATCCTTGAGAGTGCACTCTGATTTCTTCAATGAATCAGCGGTAGCCTCTTCTACCGTCTGCGTTGGTTTCTCGGCCTCTAACAAGTCATAAGTTCCTTGCCAAGTTGTTCTGGCAAGGCCTGCGCATGTTGTGTTAGATATCAGGCCCTTCTTGTTGTTTACTACTGCTTGTGGTGCAGCAGGTGGATTGGAAACACCTGCAACTTTCTTTGATTTTTTGCCCATCGTGCCCGAATCCTTTTGTAAAACTGTATTCTTCACAGAGAGGCGATTTTGGCGTAACACAGAGATAGCAGTAAAACTCACAGTTGATAGCAAAATGAAAAAGAGGAACGTTGATATACTTTGCTTTTGTAAAACGGCGCAGAGATGATCTATAGGCAGATCTTAGGACATGAATTCATTAAGTGACCGTATAGGGCCTTCCACCTTATAAATGCCCATTATACCAATATTTGGTTGAAAATCTCTTAAAGCATGCAATGGGCATATTGGCGGCCGAGCGGGAGTGATTATGCCTTAATTATCATTAAATTGGGCTCTCCAATCACTTTAACGGCTTTTGTATTGAGAACCGTTCCTTATCGCATCGCATCGGGAGGGGGCGCATGACTGGCTTTAACAATGCTTTGAGTATTGCCGATCGCCGATTGCGATATCGCATCGGCGAAAGGCATATGCGCATTAAGGATGAAATGAGGGGACCCGCTGATTGCCGATTGCGATATCGCATCGATGAAAGGCATATGCGCGAAGTTTGTAAAAATAAGGGGGTGCGCCGATTGCCGATCGCCGATAGCTTATCGCATCGGGGCCTTGATGTGGGGCGCTTAAGTGGTGCACAAGGGGATTGCCGATTGCGATATCGCCGATAGCTTTATCGCATCGGGGGGAAGTCCTTTGGCCATTTGGTGCATCCTTCATGTTATTGCGATATGCAATCTTGCGATCGCTTTATCGCAATAGCCACATATTCGCTTTATTTCTGCTTTTGAATAGATATTGCTTTTAAAGGGTTTATTCCTAAAGCGCTCTTTTGATTATCGGACTTTTAAAAAGTCAAAGCTTTGATATCAATTTTATTTTTAAAGGGACCTATTTCATATTTTAATGTTTTTTGTGAATAAAAATAATATGAAATGGGGGGTTGTTTGCAAAGCACAACAGGCCGGAGAGCGGCTAGTCACCGTGGGCCCACATCTGCATTTGAAACTTTTACTATCAGTTTTGGGATGAGATAAAAACAAAAACAAAAAAAATTAGGAAAATGTTGAAAATGATTTTACCTGAGTCATCCCATTGCTCTCCTGGCGGAAGAGCCATGTCTGGGTCCCCACGAAAATCAACCCTAGCATAAGGAAAGTCCTGGATAGAAACAACCTGGTTCTCCAACCATTGGAAATACTCAGGCTTGAACCGAACGACCTCGGTCCCCTCATCAGGATGACGGGCCATAACTACAACCCATCGCATCAGTTTGGGCTCTCAAGGAAGCCCAGCTCCAACAGTGAGGTGTTGCGGGATCAACATCGGAATCCTCTCCAGACCAAAACTCACAACTATAGCACCATATCCAAAAGTCTTTAGTTGTCTATTTTTGGCCCTGGTCAATTGGCCTTTCACATTGGCCAACAAAACATCGCACCAGTTGAAAATGGTGCCTCGAAAGCAATCGACTGCCATCCGCATCTGGGATTCGGTGGCTATGTGTAATGCTGCGCTACCGCAGAGTCTGGTAACTATAAACCCAATCACCATGAGTTCAGGATGAGATATGGTCTTGATATCTATCCCTTTGTCTCGGTTTTGAACATTGCAGTACTCTAGCCGGAGGCTCTCGACAGACTGGCCACCTGCCCTGGCCCCGAATAGAGTCAAATGTTCACCTCTCCTAGGAAAACCAGTCAAAAAGTATATATCTGCTGGCTCGATTTCGAGCTGGTGCCCACCAATAAAGAAGCAATGGTCCTGTATACTCCATCTATCAACCAACCACTACAAAAATTCCACCTGGTCCCTCATGCCAAGTATGGCCGAGAATTTGTATAAGCCACATGCCTTCAATGCATCAATCGAATTTTGATGATTCATCGCGGCAAGGTCTACGTCCTCATGCTCCCGTTCTCGCCAATCAAGCATGATGTTTATCCCAAATCCAAGTAAAAAGGCGAATTAGAATTCATAAAATTGATTTCTTTGGGTAATTTTTGAGTTAGTTAGGTTTTTACAAACCTTTGCATGGGGTACGCACCCTCTTGTTAGGGACAGTGCGTGAGGCCCGCAGCTTGCCTTCACGGCAGGTGCGTACCCCCAACTTTTTTCCCATTGCAAAAAAGTCGGGGTATGAGGGTCCCCTGTGGTAAACCCATGGGCCCTCGCGTGCGGGTTTTGAAACCTAAAAACCCCCTAAAAATAAAAATCAACCCCTAAAAAACAATTTCAAATGGATAGAAATGAAGAGCAGGATGATGTGGATTACCTGGAGGAGATGGTGTTCGATTTTGACGGACAGATTTTCCGCAATCTTCACGGGAAGTTTCTGGTCAAAAGCCCTTTTTTCTATCCCAAATCTCAAACGGTAAAAATGAATGGTAAAAATTCCTTTTTATAAGTTTTTTGAGTAAATAAATTGCAAATTTATTTATGTTTCACTTTGAAAAGGTGTTTTTTGCGACATTTTTACCCATTTTAAATAGGTATGAGTAATGTTTGAGTTTTTGTTCAGGATAACGGATTTTTTAGGCGAAATCGGTCATTTTCAACGAAAAAACATTAGAGTCACCTTTAAGCTCTTTTCTAACTCCTAAAACATGAAAAGATTTTAAGCTCCTTAAAACAGAACTAAAAAGACGGTCCTCTTATAGCCCTTTTCTGACCGTAAAAACACAAAAAGATTGCCGGATTTTTGTCATTTCCAATTCGATATTGGTCATAAAACAATGTGTCGTTGATCGCTTTTTTGCTTTTTTGGATTAGAGGCGCTAATTACGAAAAGTACTCCTTGGTCGTAAAAGATCAAGTGGTTCTCTCAAGTATTATTTTATACTTTTTCGGGCTTGGGAGACACAAATTTACGAAAAAGGTCAACTCTAGAGTCTTCTTAAGTTTTTTTAGACTCTCTAAAAATGAAAAACACCGAGTTTCTCCTATACTAGACTCGTTAAATTTCGAGAGTAAAGGACCTGTTCAATTACAAACAGGAATGGACCACTCCTTCTTAGGGTTCGAATTTAAACTATTTTGGACTCATCCAAAGGATGAGCTTATAATCAAGCATATGTTATCCTCCTCAAGCTTGTAAAAAATAAAGAGGTACTTGCCAGAAATGGTGGGGGAAAAGAGAGAAAAATGAGCCTGTATGTCATACTTTGTAACCACTCTTGAACACGACACTTTCATTCACCTGGGTTGGGAAATCCTTTGCCTAACAATTGATCGAACCACATTGAAAGTCTTCAGCTGGTTTCTGGGTATTAACTTTGGGTCAATTTTCACCAAACCATCTATTGTGTCATTGTGTGTTCAAGAGGTCAGTGCAAATAAGCCATTCATCTGCAAAAATATTTGTCATCCATCTTGACCATCCCTGAGTTAGTCCTTGCAACTAAATTTCTTCAAACTTGATCTATGATTTCGCGTTAAGGGCTTGCCTACGACGGATCGCTTTCTATCGACTTCAGCTCTTTATCTAGAAATATGATCTAGAAATCGCCAGTACCTTGGGATCTGCATGCCTCAATGGCAGGTTTCTCGCCTTCGACAATAGGTTGCATCATTGACCTTCAATCGAAGGATTTCGTGACATGTTCGACATCGACACATCTAATCACATCTCATGGATTGTACTGAGTACTTTGAGAGCCATTGTCATTATTGGTGGTTTCTCTCACACTTGTTAACAATTTACATCATCGACTAGTAATCAAGTGGTTTCTACCATGTTCGACTTCAACACATTTATTCGCATGGATAGAATCGTACTATTTCAGGAAGTAGAAATGAAGACCCTAGATCTAGTTTCCACCATCTAGGCCACAAGGAATTTTGTATTCATTATATTGTAGACTATTCATAAACAGATGGCTACATCCATACTGTGTCTACATGTGTCTATACTCATGATGTATTACAAGATCGTTCCTATATAAGAGCAGTAGTTAGTTTTCTAGTTAGTTTTGATCTGAGTATGGGAATGCCTACCTCAGCGATGATATGATCTCATATATATATTTTGCATTTGAATGTTTTTACAGGTTCCA
>APFE030023975.1:0-10584 GCA_000404065.3 Pinus taeda | reverse complement strand
TGCTAGAAATTAAACATCAGAAAATAAATTGGCAATAACATGGGTCAGAACCCACACAATGGAAAATAAGGGAGCGTTTTGAAGAACTAGGATTCGATTTTGATATATTAAATAGAAAAGGAAAATTATGGCCCTAGATACTGAAAAACCATGGATCAAGGAAGTGAGCGTGGCTATAAAAGAATACATAAGGTAGTGAGGAAAAAATTTAGAAAGTGCCTAAAATTTTAGATTGAGCTAGGAGAATAGACGGTGTCAAGCATTTAGAGTTATCCAGTTTCTGAGATGTGGGCTTCTAATGTTTTGTTAATGTCTTTTCTGTGGATTTTTATACCGCATGGAAGTGTGTAATTGCCACAAGTTGTAATTATGATGAATGTAATGAAATTGTTCTCTTTTGACTAATAATATAAGGAAGATAGGAATTATGGCAATTAGTGGTATAATTTATGGGCCCCTTTTAAAATTTTATGCACATATTTAAATTCCTATTGAATATATATATCGTGAATGGTTAAGAATGGATGTTGTATTAGTTGCACAAGTCGCATAATTAATCAAATCTATATCCCCTTTATCCTTCTATGGTTCTGGTTTGCCTCGGGTGAGACTCTTCTTCTTCTTGAAGGAGTGAAAATGTTCGCAAAGTGCTAGACTACGTGAACCTTTTGTTGGCACCCTTAGTCGAACACTAGGATAGTCTCAAAGTAATTTTTCCTCCCAACATTGGGGTATTTGTTTGTGAAAGAGAAAATGACTTCTAGGAAAGAAAGGTGGATGGAACTTATTATCAAGTTTTATTTAGAGATTGAACGCATCAAAAGTGAAGAGAATCAAGTGGTCGATACACTCAATAGAGGTATGCAAGTGATATACATGGAAACCATGAGTACATGTGATATAGATATTAAGGAAAGAATAAAAGAGTTGACATAGGAAGATGAGTATTTTCACCATGTAAGTAAATTCCCATAGCAAGAGCTGAAGGGTCGAATGGGAGAAAATTATTAGGTACTTAGAGATGCATTATTACAATACAAGGGTAGGTGATCCATAAACAATATGGCCGGCATGGATGAGTTTCGCACAAGACCACACAGAAGTCACCTAGGATATCAAAAGATGATAAAATATACCAAAAAATATTTTGTTAGCCAAGGATGAAGAAATATTGTTGAAAATATTGATAATAATTACATCAAGTTAAAGTAGAATGCAACTATTTAATAGGATGGCTGAATCCTATACCAATTCTATAAGGGAAGTGGGAAGTGATATCAATGGAATTCATTAGTGGATTACCAAGAACCACCAATAAATATGGTGTGATCATGGTTGTAGTGGATAATCTAAGTAGGGAAAGTGACTTGTAAACTCTTCCTATAAGGAAATTGGTATTTCCATATTTTTATGAAGAATATTTTCATATTGTCTAGCATGCCTAAGAAGATCATATATAATAAATATGCCAAGCTTACCTAAAATTTTAGAAGTCTTTATTTACAATATTTGAAACCCTATCAACATTAAACACATCCTATCACCCTCAAACTTATGGAAAAATAGAAAGAGTAAATATAACATTAGAAAACATACTCAATATGTATGTCACACATCAACCTAAGAGATGGGAATATTTTTTTACTTTGGTGGAATTCTCTTATATTATTGGCTATAAGGAACTATTAAAGATGAGCCCTTTCGAAGCGCTATATGGTGGGAAGTGCAATATCCCAATCAACTAGGGTAATCTAGTGGATAGAATCACACTTAGGCTAGATATGTTAAATGAAATGGAATAGGAAGTATCTAGCATATGGAAAAGATTGAAGGTCGCAGAAGTCCAACATAGGAGTTATGTAGAAAAAATATAGCACATATGGAATTTTGAATAGGAGATCATGTGTATCTCCAAATTAGAGAAAACAAAAGTTCCTTAAGAGTGACATTGTGTGCCATGTTAACACAAAGATACTATGAACCATTTCAAATATTGAAGAGAGTGGGGCCAATAGCATACAAACTCACCATTCCTCCCACAATGAAGGAACATGATGTGTTTTATATATCTTTACTTAAAATATGTATAGATTTTTTTAACCTTATTATTGGTTAGAATTTGATACAAATGTAATATAAAGGAGAATTCTATCCAAAACCACAATGGATACTCAAAAAAGACAATGACCACACTCGATGTAAGTGAAGGTGTAATGGAAGAACTTTGGACTAGGTTATGCAACATGACAACTAGAGGATATCATGTAGAAGGCATACCCATTTTGGTTTTATGTATAAGTTTGGTTCTATAGATAGTAGAACACCGTGGACAAATTTTCTTTAAGGAGGATGGGGATGTAGCATCATTTTTTCCAATTCCAACTTTTCGTAATATAATTGAAAGATGATAATGTTGGAGAGCCAACATCGACAAATTACTCAACTATTTGATGCAAATATTTTACTAATAGAATTATAAATTGCTAAAGTTGAATCATAGGACAAGTATAGATTGATTATAAATCTTATATGAGGGACTGGGATGTTTCCTATATTCTTTGAAATTAATGTTCATGACCCCTGATGTTCTAGTTGAACTACCAACTAATAAGAAACTATGATAGGAATGGGGAGAGGAGGTATTGAAATACCCAAAGATGGGTTGCGCACCTTACAATGAATTCCTTGTTGACCCTTCAGCCCGAGAAGGGGACCCTAAACCTCTCATACATGAGATAGTACTCGTGAGGGGAAGGAAGCTAGTTTTGTAATTCCAAGATTTTGGGTTTGGAGCATTATAGTGACTAGAGACATTAGAAAAAGAAATGAGACTTGAATTTCTGTAAATCCAAAATGATTGTAAGCCATACACTTGTGAACTAGATATTTTGAAGCTGCACCACAAAGTCCAATCCTGAAATGTGTTAGATGAGGATACCAAAGAGAGATTCCTCTGCTTGAATCTAGTAAAATGGAAAGAGATAAACTATTTGGTTGGGTTTATGCATGTGAAGCACTAGAAGAAGGATTATATTAGGGATTATAGAAAGTGGGAATAAATTTCATTCTATGTTGTGAAATTTGTAGTTTGATCAACCTAAAGTTATTGCCTGCATAGTGGCATTCCTATTTCCTAGCCAATGAAGGAAATTTTCGTTCATACTCTATACATTCAAGTACACTCTTTGTTGTTATGCAATAAGTGAACCATCCATTATACATTGGATATGGTTAGGAGGTGGCTAGTTTTAAGAAATTTGTAGTGTAGTTTAAATTACCTATGATTTGGTGGAGAGTGGTATTTCCTTATTCGATTTCCAACAATTTTAAGAGGAATAGATAAGTGTATTCCTTTCTCGTAAATGAATTGTATTTTTTTCTCAACACTTCGTATTTAAATATTATTTTCGATTCATTGTGTATGTGTGAAATGGTAGGTAAAGTTTTGTACAATTTTAATGAATATGCATGATGCATGATCAGTGCGTTCAGTAGTTAACATAATTGTCCTAAATGTTGAAATGTATTCCTTTATGAATATGAATTTTATGTGAAATAGGATCCTTTCATATATATGAGATCATTATGTGTTTTATGTTCATAAATTGATAGGGTATCCTTGGATGTTCCTGATTGTGATATTTTACATGCCTGTTTGTAATAATTTATAACTTTTTGTGATGTATATGGTGTGTTTCCAAAGGGGAAGAGATAATAGGTTGGTGGTCCTAGTTATTATAAATATTTTCATTAAATCATTGTTCCCTATCGTTTGAAATAAAAAAATGTTAGGATGCCTTGGATGATCTCATTCTTCTTGATGTGAGGATTAGAAGGTTTTGTTAATGATGGCACTAGAAAGCAAGACTAGAGGCCCTGATGAGAAAGGAGAGATTAAAAAAGAAATAGAATCTAATATTTAGTTTGTAAAAGTTCACCAAATAAATATTAATCTAAAGGAAATCATACGAAAAAACTTAAGTGGCTAGGGGATCTTGGGTTTAAGCCTTGGTTTTGACTAAAAATGAAATTTTGTGGGTTGACCCCTGTAACACAAGCTATTAAGAGAATTTTGGGAATGCACCCCTTAGAATGAAACTATTTGGAAGATTCAAGATGGTATTCCTCATTGACATGTTAGAGTATTCAAAATTTGGGATTTCACTAATGTTGTCCTTAACCCTAGTCAAATGGATTTATGAGAATGTTAAGAGAGAGATGGCCATAAGGTGATAGTTTAAATATCAACATATCAAGCCCTCGAGGAAATGGAAGTGAATCATTATGAAAAATCCTTGTTTGGAATGGCCCTAAGAAACAATTGTTAGTCAGAAGAATTTTATGTATTAACAAGGAGCACAATGTGATGGCACTAAAAATTTGGAACCTCAAAACATTAGACTAACAAGAGTATCAAGTGTTAGGAGAATTGAGGGGTGATGTCTTGATTTGATGACATGGGGATCCCATGTGTATGACATTTGTCACCTACATCTAGCCTTTTTTACATGCCAACCTTGCGAATATGAGTGGCATGTGGAACACATCAAGAATGCCACATGGAAGAGGAAATGTCCTCTTATCCAATGTGCTAGGTGGTGATTGATCATTATTGATTGATGTGACATGCCAAGCTCTCATATAGACATATCAAGATATCAAAACTTTGGGAGTATTGCATCTTGGAAATAATTATTACCTTGATAATTTGATATACATCTTAAACATGCCATGTGTGAAAGATTTCATCATTTTCCATGTGGGAAGCTATGATTGGGTGACAAAGTTTTGAGGTCGTGTGTGAAGATGGCCTCATGTCTAGAGACCTATCGATGTTTTGTGAGGTTTTGTAGGTATAACGTTTTTGTTGAATATTCTATAAGCCATTTTGAATTTTTCTATTAACATTCGATGGATTTAACATTGTATTAGTGTATTAGAAAGTTTTCTGAATATTAAGATATTGTTAAGTTGTTTCATCAGTATATTGACATATCAGAATGCTCAGGTTTTGGAAAATGCACAAATCACCAATATGGAAAGGCTTGAGTATAGAATGAAGCCAACAAACTTGGACCTAGATACATGTCTAGGAATTTCCACGTGGTTGTAAAAATAAAGAAATTGACCTTTAAAAGGGTTAAAGTTCAGAGACTTTATGCCAAGAGCTTAAATTTAGATGAAATTTATATTGTGGGAAAGTTCTTGATGAGCCAAAGATGATAGTTGTATCAAATTTGATTTAAGGTTATGAGAGAAATAAGACTTTGACCCCACATTTGTAATTAACCTTTAAGGAGAAGTATGATTACAATCCACAACCCTAATATGACATTAGGGGGTTAAGTGTGTTACACAAATATTTTGCATCGCTCTATATACATGTCATTCAAACCTTTGAGGTATGCCACCTTGCTATTATTTTCCATCCAATGTTTCTATGTGGCATCTCATTTAAAAAAATTTAAAATAGGTGGAAAATAGTTTAAATCTTCTCTTCATGTAGGAGATGGAGTTCAAACCCTAATCTCTTGTGATTATTTCTTTTTATCATATTTTATTTTCTTGGTAAAGGCTAATTCTATTAAAGGAAAATCAAAATAATTTTACAAAGAAGTTGAAGCCTCAGGTAAGAGCATTTGAGAGCATTCAATGTCGAAAAATTGTCCCAAGGATGGGAGAACCAGTTACAGAAAACAAGGAGCCAAAAATTGGAAGCGGAATACAACGATAAGATCATAGGAACCTGAAGCTGTCAAGACTAGAAACAAGAAACAAAGATGCAAACCAAATCTGCAGAAGAGCTACAAGCTACTGCCCCACCACGAAAAAAGAACCAAGCTACCCATCTGTCAAGGGTAAACCAAAACCACCATCCTAAAACCGCCTGAACTTTAACCAAAAGAACCACTAGAAAGAAACTGGGAGGACACGACATTGTCCAGGTGGCATCACATTTCCATGTCCTGGTCTGGAAGCTCCTCCATAGCCGGGCATGCATTGCCATACCACGTTTCTTCATCCCTAGCCATGTCACCAACACCACTGCCGCCTGGAGGAATTGACGAGGGATGGGTGTCGCTGGAGCTACCTACAATGGCCATCGAGACGTAGGCTCCATGAGAGCTGCCACCTGGTGGTTGAGTGTCACCAAGAGAACCACCCTCATCATGCTGCTCAAAGCACCCTTCCACCTTGCCTTTATCTGCCAAATTCTGCTCAATGCCATGGTTGCCCAGTCTTTTATGACCACCGTGAGAAAGATCAACCAAATTTCATGTTGTGGCTTGAGGCAGAGCCTCTTCTTCAGAAAAGATAACAGTGATATTGGTCGTGATAATGGGCCTGTTTAGGCTACTCTGAAACTTAAAATGAGTAGACTGAAAAGCATTATGTGGCAAAGGCCTACAGGATGGGCTCAGAGGAGGCAAATTCATCTCAGATAAGGGCTGAGTAGTAGGGGGCGGGGGTTGATCGACAGAGTGAGCAATCTGAGAATGCCCACGACCACCACGGCTTCCTCCATGGTGGCTTCTCATGCATTCACGGACCATGGTGAGGCCACAGAGGGAAAGCTCAAAAAAATAGGAATATTTGGAGGGGAGACGAGATAGCACCAAGAGAATTCAAGCAAAGTCCAAAGAACAGGCTTGAGAATGGAAAGAGGGAAGCGAAATTCCAACCACAAGAGCCACCGAGAGTGACCCACTCAAGGCATAAGCCGAGAGAGACCTACAGAGAAATGCTACAAGGGACGGGCAAAGGCAACAAGACGGGGAGTAAATAATCGGATGGAGAGTCGTATTCACCATGATTATATCAGAAATAGCCTTGCCTCAGATAGAGTGAGCACTTAAGTGAATCTTCAGGTAGAATCACTCTTTCCTTAAGTGAGCCAGCTTGAGCCAGATTTGAGAATATAGAACAATGCTCTTCTACAGCTGGCACGAACGAGCTCTTGTGCCCTTAATTAATTCCAGAAATTGACATTTAATTCACCCGCATCCGGGTGCTCTTATCCTTCCTATTTCTTTTCATTCTTCACTAGGTTTTGGTATTCGTTGAGTTGGGTTTCAGAGGCTAATTTGGAAATTGATCCTGTGTGAAGATCCAATCCACATTCAACTCCAACGTTAGCAAGTGATTCAACTAATTTATTTCCTTCCCGGCGGATGTGCTTAAAAGTGATCGACCTGTGAGAGGAGAGCCAGCATTCAATGAGCTCAAGCCTTCTCGCCATTCTACAAATGTTTCTCACTTTACTTGGGGGAGTTCCTTGCATAATTTTGGAGACCATATTTATGATGATCTGAGAATCACCTTCTATGATAAGTGGAAAGAATCCCTGATTATGTGCTAGAATGAGACCCTGCCAAAGTCCTTCCAATTCAGCTGAATTATTGGTCCCATCCTTTTGATCCTAGGAAGGATAGAAGAGGATCACCCTTATAGTCTCTGAAAATCCCTCCAAAGCCCGAATTACTTGGATTACCTTTCGAGGCTCCATCAAAGTTTAGCTAGAACGTATGCTTGGGAGGGGGGGGCCACTTTTTAGGTGAACGACCCAATAAAGGAATTGTTCATTTGACAACATGTTCTTGATTCTACTGAAGGTTACAATTAGCCCAGATGTTTTGTTCTTGGGGGATAGTAGGAAGGTCTTCCTGATTCTAGGTATGGAGTGAGATGGTTTCCTTGATATTTTGGCAGATTAGTTTCCAAATATTCTCCAAAGGTGCAGAGTGATCCTTGAATATTATACGATTTCTTTCCTTCTCGATGGTACACATGAGGAAGCCCAGAATGAGCTTCCATAATAAATTTAAAATTTTGCTTTGATAAGGATTATGATCCTAGTTACGAACTGTGGCGATGATGTCTCCATGTATTCTTCCTTCCTTTTGGCATCGGAAACTGAGCTTTTCCCAGAGCTTGCAAGTGGTATGATAGGAGTGCATGAGATGATTTACAGATTCCTCCTCTTGTCTGTAGTTAGGGCACATAAAAGGCCCATGATAGTTCCTCTTCCTCAAATTGTCCCATGTGAGGATCTTGTTATGACATAGGAGCCAGAGAAAGGTGGAAATTTTTGGCCAGTTGGTAGGGTCCCAGACTTTGCTCCAGAGAGGGTCTTTCACCATATGTTCCTTGATAATGATATTATAAGCTTCTCTTGTAGTAAAGGTACATTTTTCTTCATATCCCCATATAAGGATATCCCTTTCGTTAGATAGTTGTATTCTTATTTTCATTAATTCTGAGTCAAGAGTTTGTTGAAGTTGTGGTGTTCCTTGTCTTATAATTTGATCCACTTTGGTCCATTTCCTATATCCATGAGAAGAAGAGGGACTCCAAAAGTTTTTAACCTTGTCATATGTGTGCCTGTCGTGCTATGGAAGTTGCAAATGAGAAATTAGGTCCTTTAACTTGGGCATCTGCTCCCAAGAATCTTCCTAAAATCTTGCAGTGTTGTTGTGCTTAACTTCCAAGAAACTATGTTGCTCAATGAGGCTTCTATGTTGCTTGGATGAATTCCAGATTAGGGAGCCCATGCTAACTTCTAACATTCATATTAATTCCTCTGTTGGGTGATTGCTTGCATACTTTGCTATCCAGAGAGTAGCCCAGGGGTTGAGAGGCGTAGTAAGCCATTTATACGAAATATGGGCCCCCATGACCTCATTGTTATAAGAAGGATCCCTTAATACAGTACCATTGCCGCTCTTTGGAAGACAAACTGTATCCCATTTGACAAGAGCCCATTTGTGTTTGTGACTTGTGCTGCCCCAGAAAAAGGATCTTTGGAGATGTTTTATTTCTTTGAGAACCCATTTGGCAGTCGCGAGAATGGAGAAAAGGTATAGCGGCATGGAATGAAGAATGACTGTAATAAGGACTAGACGACTTGCCCTATTTAGGGCTCTCTTTGTCCAAGAGGAAAGGCGAGCCTCCAATTTTTCTAAGAGGATCTTCCATCAGGAATGCATCAAGGCCGAGGTAGTTAAAGGAGCTCCTAAATATTCGAACAGAAGGACGGCAATAAAAAATCCAAGAATGCAGGCTATAGCTGCTTGGGTAATAATAGGGGTATGGAAAAAGAATATCTGGGATTTGGATTTATTGATCATAGCTCCTGAGGCATCCGAGAAGTCCATCAGTAAATATTTGCGCTAACGAGCTTCCTGGATAGAAGGATGACCAAAGAGCATGTTTTCATCAACAAATTGCTAGTGAGTGAAGGCGGAAGAGTTGCAAAGAGAGAAGCCTCTAAGGAGCTGAGATTGTTGAGCTAATTTAATGCTTTGACCCAATCCTTCTGCCATAATAATGAAAAGGAATTGTGAGAGAGGGTATCCCTGCCTAATTCGCTGAGGAGGATGAAAAGGAGAGGAGGGAATACCATTGATCAGAATAGAAAAGAAGGAGAAGGATAAGACACTCATAACCCATCTTACCCAAGGAGGAGCAAAACCAAAAGCAGTTAGATTTTTTTAATGTACAACCAGCTTAAGCTATCAAAAGCCTTTCAAAGCTCTATCTTAAGGAGCATACCTGGCTTCTTGGATTGCTTCAGGGAATGGATTATTTCATGAGTTAGGATGATACCATCCGTAATCTGTCGAACTTCAACGTATCCAGATTGCTCAGGTGAAATAATGAGAGGAAGCAACAATTGGAACCTGGAAGCGATGACTTTGGAGATTATCTTGTAGATTATGTTGCATAGGGCAATAGGCTTGTATTTGTCAGGACTACTCGGTTGATCATCCTTGGGAACTAGGGCAATTAATGTGGCATTCAATCCATGAAACATCCATCTTAAGGTTCTTGATGCCTCAACCACCTGCCAAACTTCCGTTTTTATCAATTCCCAAAAATTGTGGAAAATGTTAGATGTGAATCCATCTGGGCTTGGTGCTTTCCCTGCTTTCAGCTGACGAGCTGTCGTTTCAACCTCCTGTAAGTCTATAGGCCTGAGAAGAATTTGGTTACGCTACTCTGAAATAATTTTGGGAATATTTCAAGTAATTTTTTTTATGGCTCGTGATCTATCTCCATGTGGCTCTTGATGCGCTTGCTTGAAATAGTTTAGTATTTTGCTTCCAATTTCTGCATGTGTTTCTACCTTATCCCCCTGCTCATTTTGAATGTGAGTTATGTTGTTATGCATTCTGCATTTGATGGTGGTACTACGAAAATTTTTTCTGTTTTTTTCACCATCCTTAAGACATCTTATTCTTGACTTTTACCTCCATAATGTTTATTCCTGTTTGGCCCTCTCTATGATTTGCGCCTCAAGAACTTTTTCCTGTTCTGAAAGGTCACCGGAATGGCCTTCAATGATAATCCTCTGCTGCAAAAGTTTGATAGCTTGATCGAGGGCATTCTGAGCCTAGAAAATATTCCCAAAATAAGTGTGATTCCAATGTTTAATCTTGCCTTTGAGGTGCTTGAGCTTCTGCTGAAATTGAAACATCTTTGAACCACTTGGAGGGGATAAATTGTTCCATTCTGAGTTAATTAAGTTGTTGAAATCTGGATGGGACATCGAGAAAGCCTCGAATCTAAATGGTCTTCAGATTG
>APFE030023971.1:0-16931 GCA_000404065.3 Pinus taeda | reverse complement strand
TAAAAGATGATCTTAAAGACTTAATATTTATAAGTACCTTATAACTCACTAGTAGATGGAAGCACACTTTCGTAATATTTATAAGTACCTTATAACTCACTAGTAGATGGAAGCACACTTTCGTAAGATTCAGTGGTAGCGTTTGGTGGAGGGGAAAGAAACGGTGCTTGAAACATTTTTCCCATAACAATGTGATTCAATAGAGGCCTCTTCACCATATTTGGTTATTGGCCTTGAACATGGAAGAAATTTATTCTATAGAAGTGAACAAAAAAAATTTTGAAATGGTTTAAAATATTAAATATAGATCAAATGGATACCATTTATATGTAAAAATGATTTACAATTGGTTGTGAAGTTATTTATATTTTATATTGTGATACACATGAATTAAACAAATGTTTCACTTTGTGGTGAATGACATTGGAAAAAAAGGCCAACTATGTTGTAGTATCCATATCAATGGTAGTCAAACACTTTTCATAATCAAGTTGAAGTTGCCTTTTAATAATTATAGGGATGCATTTTCTTTGGTTTTGTTTTTGTTTTTGTAAGTTACTTTTTGATCTCATTACTAGTTTAAAAAATTATGCTCTCATCTCATTAACAAGACACATTTTATTATGGAAAAATATATTTTTATAATCCATACTAATGCAACCTCTTTGTGCCCCTAGATTGATATTCAAATTTTTCATCTCCTTATGTTTACATTCCATCACCTCATTTTTTGAATGATCCAAGGTATGAGGATGGCAAGCCTTGGTCATGAAGAGCATGTTCCCTTTGAATATGCATGCAAGTAACTATCTCATCTCCTAAACAAGAGGAACACAACCTACAATGAATGCTCCACATGTTAAGTAAAAATAAAAACCCACCTACTAAATATGTTATTTAATTGAACTAATATTACATTAAAGATTATTGTTCTTTTCCTCATACATAGAGGCATCACTTCCTATAAACCCTTGCAATTGCAAAGTGTGGAATTCTTTGTAAGCCCCCCACATTCTCACGAACCTTTTGTATTTTTATTTGTTTGGTGGATATCTAACCTAAAATGTAAGATGAATATTACTTCAAAAATCATTTGAACACCAATAATAATTATATATGTTTAAAAGAAAAAAAACATACCCTTAAAATTCCATCATGTCAGCGGAGAATTATGTATAAAGTTGCTCCATCAAATAGCCCATACCTAAGATGCATGTACTCATTGCTTTTATGATGAATTGATACCCCAATATTACATGCAACTCCAATTATTTCTAGCTCATCCCAAATATGAATGAACTTTGATTTATCAAGCCCCTTAGTTGGATTTTTCTTGTTAAACTCTTGTGCTATGCTTTGAACCTCATGGAACATTTTCAAAATTGTTTAAACTCCATCCTGACAAACATAATATACCAAATTGGATATTGACCTAGGAATCAACTATAATATTCAACAAGTTACATTTACATACTATCTAAACAATGAATTCATTTTTTAATGAACATTAAGAGGAAAAACATGTACCTTTCCATCATTTGGTTGATCCATGGGATAATTCTTAATAACAATCAATTAACTAACACATAAAGACGGATCTACATTTATGATGCAAATTATCAACTTGGTCTAGCCATAATTTACATGTACCTAATGTAGGTTTCAATTCTAAGAAGTGAAATTACATGAGAATTAACATATAATCATCAAAAACATAAAAATTGATAAACCAATTTAACTAATAAAATTCACCAAGAGTAATTTTGAAGAGATTGAATGCAATTTTGTACTGAATTGATTATATCTCCTTCTTAAATAGAATGTTCCCTTGTAACCATGTGTATATCTCTTTTTGAACATGTGCACCATGAATAAAAAATATTCCCTATTGATGACACTTTTCCATGACATAATAATTGGCAAGTTAAAACAAGATCATGGCACTCAAAAAAAAATTCATGTCCACCACTCTATCATCACTCACTATAATGTTATTCTCTAAAGAATTTTCATTTGTTCCATTAAGTTGTCCTTGTATTCTAGATCAGTAAAATATGTTACACCCTACTTGTATACCACTTTCCCATCCCATTCTTTGATGCTTATACAAGATATTCAACCATTATCAGTAGAAGTTCCAATAATATGTCACATACTTATCCACCTCTATTATAATGGAGATGAGAATCAATGTCAATCTTAAAAGCCACATGTTCAACCATTTCACCAAATCTCTTCTCATAAGATTCAACCATACAGGAAGCATATTCCCTTACCTCTTTGAACCTATCTCCAAAGGTAACACAATAAATTATTTCATATCCCCTTTTCATTGAGTTCTCAACTTCATTGCTCCATATTTCCATTTCCTCACAAATTGGTGTTGCATTATCACCCTTAAATAAATTGTGATTGTCAATGTGATTAAGACATCGGTATGCCTTATGAGCCATATTTTATTCAATAAACATTGAATCCATGTTCCTAGCAGTGAAGTTATTATGAATATATTCCACAACAACTAAACACATATTTAAAATAACTCCATATAAATGCTCAATTAGATCTTGAACTTTAGAATTTGTAGCAAATTTTCTACTTAAGTAGTTTCCATTTCCATTTGTATCAATAATGTCACCATCTTCCACATTCTCAATTTGTTTACTAAAGTAACAACTACTAAGATCCCTCCATTTAAGTTTTCCCTCTTTAACTCTATGGTTAAACCATTCTAATTACTTCTCGAGATAGAACATGTTTTGCTTTGAATGATAAGCCACATCCCTTATACCATGTTCAATGTTCTCTTGTATATTAAAATAACATGAATGACTATATATTTGTATAGCAGCATGACCATCTAGTTCTATAGGAGTTGTTGATTCTAAAGAAACACCAATTTGTTATTTTTCATGTTGATCTATGGGGATCAATGGAGACAAAGAATCTATTATTTTCCCCTCTAATTAGGGTGAATAATTTGTTTTCCCTCCAAATGGGGTAGATTTAATGACCATGTTATTTGGTTCAAAACTAGGAACATCAAAAGCATAATTTTCCCTAGGTATGACCTCTTTGATTGGAAACATGTTTTGTAGTTGGTATTTTTGAATGATCCGTTATGAAAAAAATCCCTATAACATACATAATATCGAAATTATTATAATTTTATGTTCTATAATTTTAAGAAAGCATAATAATAATGATTAGATTTCAATGATGTTGAATTCAATCCCTAAATTATTTGTAAAGAAGAAAAATAGTAATGTGTCAATACTAATGGTAATATAGCAATGTAGCATAAAAAACATAAACTATCTTTGATATTTCATATATTCAATGCAATAATAAAATACAAAACCCAGTTGTCCAAGCAATGTTGAGCAGTTGATTGCAAACTTGAATCTAGTTAGAATTCTTCACTTCTTCCTTGCTCCAAAATGTGCAACTCTTCCAATTTTATAGTTTGAAAAAATTCAAAATTCCAAACCCCCTAAAATTTTCACAATTTCAATTCCCTTGAAAAAAAAACAAAACTTCTTTCTGACTACCTATTTGACAATAAAAATAGAAAGCCTCTTTCCTATACTCTTATTTGATTTGAAAACCTCTTACAGAAGGAGATTTTAATATCTTGTTCGATTGGAAAAGTTGTTGATGTAATATTACAATCCATGTAAACCCACATAATTGAATTGTATCATGAAGTCCCCTTTCTATTTGCTTCATATTGCCATTAAATGAGTGACCCACTAACCCTTGTTTCTCACTACATGTTGTTAGTAATTGATTCGCTATTACCCTTCTTCTCACTACCTCTTTCCAATAATTGAGTCAATCACTTCCCTTATTTATCTCCACTTGTTTTCCAATTAAGATAAAAACCATCTTGCCCATAATATTGTTGGTTTAGAAAATTAAGCTCTTGCAAAATCGATTTCGAATATTTAAACAAGATCTAACTCACAAATGGTAGCCATGATGTGCTACATGTCCTTAGCTAAATTTGTTCAAGAAATTTCAAGAAATCATCTTAAGATATCTCTGTTAAAAAATTTAGATTCTAGTTTGCTATAATTTTATAGATATTCCCTTTGGAAGTTAAGGTTTGTGAATGATCTTTAAATCAATTTCGAACAAGTGATCTTAGCATTTTCACTATAATTTTTTTTCTAGGGCACTTAACTATGAAATTTTCATATATAAGATGAGACGTATATAGGTACCTTAGTTAAAAATTTCATAATCATATTTGAATAATTGAAAACGTGGTATGCCTTATAAGTTCACATTTGGGAAGAAGTAAAAAATCAGCAAAATTTGAGAAAGTTACCATAACTTTCACTTGGCACATCAAACTTTGGTCAAGCCTGTAGAACTATAGAGAAGACATATCAGAGTATTACAAGCCAAAATTTCAAATTCAAAAGGGATTAAATTTCAAATATATATCAAGGCAAACTTTCCAAATTAAGATTTTAAATGTACTTAACTTACAAGTGACATAACTTTTGATTAGAAGATCCATTTTTTGGTGTTGACTAAACATTGAGATAAAGAGTACTATTATAGATCCAAAGAAGTATCCAAAAGATACTACACAAATTAAACCTCAAGAAGGCTCATTCAAGGCTCATCAATAAACAAAAGAATTTGAGTGATCTGAACTTAAACATGAACAAAACATATTACAGATACAACCATAAACATAGAGATGCATCAGAAATAACACTTCATTTCACTAATATCAAATACTGAATTATGCTTACAAACATAATGGAAATAAAACTAGCTCGAGCGATGGTATCTTATCTTTGAGAAGAGATATGGTGGCTACATGCCTTTGAACTTTGTTACAATGAGGCTCGAAGGCCTATTTATTATTGAGAAACAATGGAAAACCCTAAACATCCAAAAATCTAACACTAGGAGATGAAGCGCCAAAACTATGGGCCTTGTTTTGGAAAATTGGTACATCAACTTCCTGGGGTCACAATTTAGGCATACAATCTCTGTTTGATGCGCACAATACCTCGTTAGAAATATCTATCCAAGTTAACTCATATTTGCTTGGTTTTCCCAAAAAACATCGTTTAGGGCCTCAAAATCGATCCGGAAGTTCAGGACTTGAAAAAATACCAAAAATAGTAAAATTTGCTACAATTAAGGAAACTGAGAAATTGAAAGAGACAGTGGAATAGGCGAGTGGCCACCAATATCAACCTGGACCAGTCTTCCCCCTTAGGAAGCAATGATCTTCATTGCGTTGAGTGCCTCCATGAGATGGAAAACTTCTGCTGAACTTAGTCCCTGGTGAGCCACTTGCCTTGGTGCAGGAGTTAGCTAGCTTTGACAACCTGATATATTTGGATCTTCTGTTGGTGAGTGTTCTTGATCTGTGTGTCCATGATCCAATCAATTGTGGCTTGTTCCATGCAGTCTGGGTTTAGCTCTATTGGAGTGAGTTGTTCTGTAATGTCGAATGTGTCAACCAATGGTGGAAAGTATGGCCGAAGGTAGTCTACATTGAACATTGAATGCAGACCAAGGAACGATGGAATGTTGAGCTCAAAGGAATTGACCGCTACAGCCTTGGTGATGGTGTTTGGCCCATATCGGAGCAAGCGAAGCTTGCGGTGAGATCCAGTGAGGCACTCCTTCTACAAATGTAGCCAAACTTTTTCGCCCACGTAGAACTTGTGTGGCACCCAATGCTGATCATGGCACTGCTTGTACTTAGCATTGGCTTTGTCCAATATATCATGGACCTACTAGCGAATGTGTTGAATGTGTTGTTAGCCCTATCAACTTTGGATTGGACATGAGTCAAATATTCCTAAGTAGATGCAAATGGTATGGCCACATCAATGGGACATAATGGCTGAAATCTCAGTCCTACCTGAAAGGGGTTGTTGTCACTTTCAAAAAAAAATTGTTACAGTTGTAAAAAAGAGTGCAAAGGAGAAGATAAGTTTGCATCCATATTCCAAGCCATAAAAGCACACAAAGCCCAAATCAAACCCTATTCAAAGGATAGTTCTCTGAACAAGATTTCCAATAGTATGTGGAAGTCCCAGAATGGACTTCTAGATCAAAAGTTAAAGAAAGTTGAAGTTTGGCCTCTCAAAACCAGAAGATAGAGGGAAAACTTGAAAAATTCTAAGTTTGAGTTTGTATCCATCCGCCACGTGTCCAATCGTCAATTAGCGATCAGGAGCAGAGGCATATGGTACATCGGAGATCAAAGGTCCCTGGCAGTGATGAGGAAAATCGGAGGTTTGGTTGAAATCAGCGATCAATGATCGTCAATAACGGAAATTGGTGATCGGAGGTTTCAAAGTACAATGCAACAATGGAAGATTTTTGCCAATTAACGATCAGGTATATCAGCAGAGTGAAATCGGCAATCTTCAATCACAACAGCTCTAGGCATGTTGCAAGTCAGTAATTGGAAATCCTTAAGTGATCTCTATTAAGAAATTGCGGGAAAAATATGTTGATAGTGTAAACTATCAGGGGATACGATTTGGAAAGGATTACAGTGAAAAATCAAGGGCAGGCAAACCTTTTCTCTCTCCTCTAGAGGGCCATGTGGTGGAATACTATTGGTCCCAATAAATCCACGTGGTGTCTGATGTCACCATGACGTGGTAGTACGAAGGACACGTGGCAGGATATTCAGTGTTTTGAGGGGTCATATGGTGCCAAAACTGGGTGCCATGTGTCACCATTCACAAGGCGCCATGTGGCATTGATGATGTCAAAATCGGAGGTTGCTAATCGGCATTGTGTAACACTGCTAAAAGAAAAAAAATTGATTGAATACTTCTGATTAAGGGGCTACGATGTGGGGACTTACCCACGGTCACAAATAGGTTAAATAACCAAAGGCAGGGTTGAGCATAAAGGGGTGATCGAACATCGGTGATCGCAACAATGGAATAACACGTAATTAGTGTTTCTACAAAGGAACACACCGGGGAAACCTCTGATATCATGGGCACAAAGGTGATGTGGACAAATGGCACGAGGTGGGCGGCATAAATATGTGTGTTTCATGAATTTTGATCAATGGTTGGGCGGAAGGTTAATAAATATTTTTATAAATCTGGGACCTCCCTCATTCCCTCTACAAATGGATCGGGCCACGTCACACATCGCAATCATAAGTTTTGGGAGGGTGCAACCAAAGGCAAGTTTGTGAAATCCCCGATCTTCAAGTTCTGATATTGCAAAGGGGCCCAGGCACATATGTATTGTGGTCCCATGTCTTATGCAGTGGATCCGTTTATAATGTAATGCTTCTAAGAATCATCCCCCATTCCATCCAAGGGTTTAAGCCCCAAAAGGCTTTGGCCCTGAGTACCTAGGACTCTACCATGCAATTTTCATCTAAGCACCCAGGGCTAAGGCAGAAGGGGCCAATCAGAGATCGGCGTTCGCAGTTATATAAATCCTATCCAATTTGAATCCCCCAGACAATATGAGCTATGATACACTTGTATGATGGTTTCACAGGGCAAGATTGGTTCCGATAGTGTAAGAAGGGATGGATGAGTTGGCATCTGCACTCACAATTTGTCATCAACGGTGATCACTCTCGGCTTCTATAAAAGGAAGGATTAAATTTGTTGAAATCGAAAGCGATAGGGAACCGGCCAAGTGTGTATGAGGCATAATGTAGCAGAAAAGTAGTTGGACTAGACATCATCCAAGGAAGTGGCATGGAGATATTTTTACAACCATCATTCAGTTTTCACATGTTTTTTTATTCAGTTGTTTTGTTAGTCTGTCATTTTGTTTTATTTTAAAGAAAAACATCTTTCTGTTGTAAGAATTTGAGGCGACAGAGCCTACATGCCAAGACAGCTAGTCATGCAGATAGCTAGAAGCTCAAGCCTGAGATATTTTTGTAACTAATTTCCAAGTTCTCCCTATCCTTATAGAAGGAAAGAAGAAACACTTAAAAAAGGTTCATTTTTGGGAAAGACTTCTCTCTTAAGAGACTTGTTCCTGGTTTCATAAAGACATGTATTTAACTTGATGTATGTTGGTTTTGCTCAAGAGATTAATACAAAGTTTCAGGTGATTCCAACCTATTAGATTTTCAGTATGTTCTCCTCTCTCTGTATTATCATATATGTTTAAAATTATTCATAGATTGCATATCAAGTAGCAACTAGTTATATTTCCCTTTAGATGCAGATTCATTTAAATCAAAAGATTAATGGATAATTCTTGTTTCATGGTGGAAATCGAGTCTTTAAAAAGCGCTCCATGCATATTAGAATTTCACAATACCCTCTCTCACTCGTTTCTCTCCAAGTCTTGATATATAGAATTATTAGACCTTAAGCTTTATATTATGGACTCCTCATCTACTGTCTTCTCCCATAACCTATGTTTCAACAATTAAATCGTTGCACGTTCCTAATCTGATTTGGCCACTTGTGAGTTGAAGATTATTTCCTAAGTACTCTTAAGCACAAGCTACTTCACATATTATACCTTTATGAATGGTTCTACATTAAACCCCATTTGCATTATTTGTGACAAACTGAAGTGTTGCAAGTCTTTAAAATAAATTTTTCAAGCACTCTATAAGATGTCCTAAGCAGTTGTCTCCCCCTTCAACCCGAGGTTGTCTCTAGGAAGCTTTCATATCTCATGAATCACTTGTGCTACAAGTGTTAGAAAAAGTGACAACATCTTTTTAGTGTCGTTGTCGAGGAATGAATGTGAAATACTTTTCCCTGGGTACGACAAATCTCTGCATTCCCTCTATCAGGTGAGCAAGGAAAGTGTGGGTTGAAGATCCCTCACCTTGGCGACTCCACTGTCTGGATTCATTTATAAACACCTTGGTGAATCCACTATCTGTATTTTTATTCGGTCATTTTTTCCTATAATAGGCCCAATACCCACTCAAATACCTCTCAACAAAAAAACCCATCTATGTCTAACCTAGAAAGAATAATATTCAAAAGGATTTGGAAAGAAAAGACTCCAAATACTAATGTTATTATCTCTTCATTTCCTGAAACATCTTTATCCAATTCACAGAAGGTTGTAATTCATTGTTCTGAATTTCCTCCTAGAGTTCAGGTATATCCTCCAGAAAGTGGTCATCTCCTCAGTACTGCATCCCTAGAAGTCAAAGAATAAGTTGAGGAGACAAAAGATAAACTCCAAAGTAGCCCTACCCACAGTGTGAACAGTTCTTCATTCCACTGTCATTCGGTTTCCTTACCATTGGTCATACCTCAAGCTCCTCCAATAATTCAAGTACCACCACCTCTTATCCAAATGGTTATCCTAGATTTCTTGTTAAACAAATATGCTCCCTTAAACTTGCCTCAAACTTTAAATTCTATGTCACGAGACTATCTCAAGCTCCTTCCCAGGTATAATGAAGAAGTTGATATAACAGTGCAGAGACACATAGAAATTTTCTATGCCTTTGTAGAGAATCTGAATGTTGAACAACAAGATGTAGTGTTGAGGCTTTTTGTCCAATATTTGGACGGGGAATTCAGGAAATGGTTTAAATCCTCGCCAGATTCTACCATTAATACTTGGGAAGAAATGGAGAACTCCTTTATGCAGAAATCGGGTGAGAAGAGAGACCATGGATACATTCTCACTAAGTTTAATGAAGCAAGAATAATCTGGTGAGGGTATCTCAAATTTTATTAAAATATTTGATAAGTTGTACAACAATCTTCTTGCTAAAATAAAACCTCCACAGGGCACTTCCCGATTAGTATTTGTTGGGGCCTTTGATTCAGAATTTGGTTTTACTCTAAGAGAGAGGAAGTCTCCTACCTTGGACCAAATTCAAACTAATGCCCTTGAGGTTGAAGCAAACTTTACCCCCACAAATAATTCAAGAAGTAGAACTGACTTTGGAGATAAGAAAAGGGGGAAAGAGGAGGCATATTCCTCAAGTCAAGGAAGAGAAACTCAAGGATAGAGGATAGAGGAGATGGATAAGTTGATAAAGAACTTATTAAGCAAACTGACAAAAATGGAGTTGAAGAATAAAATCCTTTAAAGGCAAAACTTCCCAGCTGCTAATCGGGGTTTTAATTCCCAATACAAAAGGCCTCCCCTACAGATAATGTAAAGGGAGAGGAAAGAGCAAAATGACCACATTCGTCTTCCATTGTATATAGAAGATGACCTGGAGGAACTGATACCAGATATAAGTGATGTTCAGGGGAACTTGTATTCCTCTTTCTCTGATGAAGGACAAGAACTCAAAACATATGAAGAAGAGGAGGAGGATCTTGATGCAACATTGGATGATGACAAGATCGATGAATACTACAAACAGTTTGCTGATTTCATGAAAGCTCAATTGCATAATAAATATGATCTATGATCATCTAGAAAGAGATCAAGAGGACAAGATCATAATGAATTTATTTCCTCCCAGGAGCCCCTTAAGCCTACTGACAAGAGGAATGGACCTGTAGATCCAATTATTCCAAGAAATAAAGAGTCCTTGGACCCAAAGTGCTATAAGCCTGAAGTCATCAAAGAAGGTAAATCACCTCCCCCTACTAGACCCATCCATGAAAAATAAATGGAGCCTGTAGAAATTAGCACTTTAGAGAGAGCTTTAAAAATTCAAGATCCCAGTCTCATTGTCCGAGCTCTTGAAACAACCCACCTACAAGGCCCAAGTCTCTTAGTTTATGTTTCCTTTTACTTCGGTGCAACCACTTGATGGTTTAAACCTGCAAGATGAAAGGCCAATGGTAGTATTTGGACCTCATGTTGAAGAACAAGATCCCTCCAATCCACATTTTTATGTTAGTCTTGTAGTACATGAACTCTTGCTCCATACATGTTGGACTCGGGAGCTTCCCATAATTTGATGCCATTGTCAGTAATGGAGCAATTGGGTCTAGAGATAACCAGACCATATAAAGATATCTATTATTTGAATCTAAGAGGGCCAAGTGCTTGGGGATGATCAAGGACCTGGTTGTGAATTTGGCCCAGATCCCAGTGAAAATTGTTATGATGGAAATTGTAGTTTTTATCATCCCTACAAGGTTTGGTATGCTTTTGTCCAGGCCTTGGGGGATCAAATATTGGAGGTTCCATCAAGCTGGATCTTAGTTATGCTACTATTCCTATCTTTAGTGGAGAGGAAAGAAGATTGTACAGAAAATTTAGATTCATTAAAACACTCACAAGAGTTGATTACCCCAATAATGCTCATATGTATGGGACAGAAAGGGATATCTCCTACTTCATACTATAAGAAGATGAATTTATTCTCAAAGAAACACAGGTACAACCTGTAGTCAAATTAGACCAACAACTCAAATATTGTAGCAAAGTATGGAAGTTGCATTTTGATGGTGCCAATTCTAAAGAAGGAAATGGAGAAAGGTATTGTTGATATCTCCAAAGGGTAGCTTGATTCCCCTCTCCTTCAAACTAGAATTTGAAGCCACCAATAACGTGGAAGAGTATGAGGCATTGCTTCTGGGCCTGCAAGTAGCAAAGAATTTGAACATTGACTGTCTGACTGTATTTGGAGACTCAGAACTGGTGGTGAAGAAAATCAAGGATCAATGTCAAACTAAGCACCCTCAGCTAAGAGCCTACAGAAATGAGGTTTGGGACTTAATTGAAAACTTATTCTCAACTTTTAATGTCTAGTTCTTACACAGTGAAGGAAATCAAATGGTTGATTCCTTAGCTATATCTTCCAGTAGCTTCAAGCCACCACAAAATCCACTACTCTGGTATGAAATTGAAGTTAGGTATAGACCCTCAGTGCCTAACAATCTCAAACACTGGCAAGTTTTTTATGATGATCGGAAAATCAAGCGCTTCATGGAAGTCATTGGGGAATTCTTAAAATTTTGTGATTGACCAAGAAGAAGAAGTGATAGAAGAACAACCAACTGCCTAGGAGGAAACTCTTGCAGGACATAGAGTTCTGCAGATGAATGGAAATTCCATTACATAGGGTCTAGTTCCTTTGGAGAGGATATTCAAATCCAATGACGTGGCTTCTAAACTTGTTGAACAGGAAGTCGATCAATAGGTGAAGGATTGCAATATAGGATCAAAGGACGGACCCTGTATGATCAATTTGTCTAAAGTGATCCCTCATCAATACAAGCATAGGTACTTAAATCTCTTAAAATCCTATAAAAATGTTTTTTCTTGGTCTTATGATGATTTAAATAATTTTGATGTAAATGTCATTCAACATAAGGTTTCTTTAAAGAATGGTGTGTACCTTGTAAGTAGAAACTCAAATAGATCAATCCCCTCCTACTCCCATCCATTTAGAAGGAAGTGAAGAAGTTACTTCAGGCTAAGATCATTGTACCACTGAGGTACTCATAATGGGTTGCAAATCTGGTTCCTATTAGGAAGAATAATGGAGAAATAAGACTGTGCGTAGATTTCAGGAACCTCAATAGAGCTTCTTTGAAGGACAACTACCCATTGCCTAAAATGGATCATACTTTAGAGAAGGTAGTTGGCTCTGCTCATATGTCTATGATGGACGGTTTTTCAAGGTATAATCAGATAGCAGTGCATGCTGATGATTAGAAGAAGATTGCATTCACTACACCTTGGAGTACTTTCACGTACGCAAGGATGCAATTCAGCCTTATAAATGCAATAGAAACTTTCCAGAGGGAAATGGACATAGCATTCATGGGAGATCAGAACAAATTTGTGGTGGTTTATCTGGATGATATCATTGTTTTCTCCAAAATATAGAGGATCACTTTGAAAATCTAAAATGCACCTTTGACAAATGCAGGAAGTATGGGATGTCTCTAAATCCAAAGAAATCCCCATTTTCTTTGAGCGAAGGCAAGTTGTTGGGGCACATCGTAGCATGGGAACAGGTAAAGATAAATCCTAATCAGGTGGAGGCCATTACTCATATTTCCCTACCAAGAAATAAAATGGAGGTCCAAGTCTTCTTGGGGAGGATTAATTTCTTGAGGAGATTTGTGCCTAACTATGCAGAAATTGTGAAAGGCATTACTGAGATGTTGAAGAAGGAGAATAAAGTAAAGTGGAGCCCAGATTCCCAAGAATCCTTCTCTAGAATCAGGAGATCTTTTGCGGAGGCTCTGGTGTTGGTCAACTTGGACTATTCAAGGCCATTTTGCATCTTTTCTTTTGAATCCCCCCATATTGTAGTTGTTGTATTACTATAGAAAAATAAGGAAGGCCATGAGCAACCTATAGCTTTCTTTAGCTAGGTGTTACGGGATGCTGAACTGAAATATAGTATATTGGAAAAACAAGCATATGCTCTAGTCAAAGCTCTAAAGGCTTTCAAAGTTTATGTTTTACACTCAAACAACGTGGCTTATGTCCCGACAGCAGTTGTTAAGGACATCTTGGTGCAAGGGGATAGTGATGGTAAAAGGGGTAAGTGGATTGCAAAATTCCAAGATTATGACATGGAGGTAAAGCCCACAAAACTCATTAAAGGATAAGGGTTGGCCAAAATCCTATTGGATTCTAACTTCCAGGCCTTGGGGATCAACCTTTTAATAGAGGAAGATGAAGAGGGGACACAACCCATGATCAAGACTTTAGTCCAAAAGATTCATATCAAATATGAAACCTCTACCTGGTATCGGAACGTCATTCACTATCTCCTACTTTTGAGGTGCCCAACAAAGATGGAAAAATCCAAGTATTGAGTATTGAGGTCCCAAGCCCAGAAGTTCATTATATCTAATGGGAAACTATACTGGGAAGACCCAGTGGTAATTCTACTATTGTGTTTGGTTGAGACAGAAACTCAAAGTGATGGATGAGTTCCATAGTGGCGTTTGTGGGTGGCACTACAACTGGAAGATAATTGTGCATAAGATATTGAAAGCATGGTTCTATTGGATAAACTATTCAGAGATGTTCATTCTTATGTTAGGTCTTGTCAGCAGTGTCAAGTGTTTGTTGAAAGAAAAAATTAGCTCCACTCCCCTTGATCTCTATTTGTGTAGAAGAACCCTTCAAGTAATAGGGAGTAGACTTCATCGAAGAGATACATCCTCCTTCCAATGGTCAACACAAGTGGATCCCCACTGGCACATACTATTTCACCAAGTGGGTAGAAGCAGTCCCAGCTAGGAATGCAACTAACATTGTGATAATGAAATTTTTGGAGGAGAATATCTTGGCCATGTTTGGATTTCTTGTGAAGATTGTAACTGATAACGTATAGGATTTTAAATCTGAAAAGTTTATAACCTTTTTCCAAAAATTTAACATCATATTTGGCCACTCCACTATCTACTATCCTCAAGGAAATGGGTTGGCTGAGTCTTCCAACAAAACAGTCGTGAGAATCCTGAAGAAGACAATTGCAGAAAGCTAGAGGAACTGGGATTCTCAACTAAATTTTTCACTATGGGAAAACAGGGTCACTCCAAAAAGATCCACAGTTAAATTGCCTTTTGAGTTGGTCTATGGAAAAGGAGTTGTATTCCCTATACAACTTGCTATGCACGTTGCTAAGATGCTACCATATGTGGAATTTGAACCCAACTCCCTGACTAGAAGCATAAACCAATTAGTGGAGCTCCAGGAGACTAGAGAACAGGTAAATCACAGGTTAGACAACTACCAAACAAAGAATGAAATCCTTGTTTGATAAGAAAGCTAAAGGCATACCTCTCCAACCAAGAGATCTAGTTCTGAGGTGGGATGTGAGAAGAGAAGAAAAAGGGAAACATGGTAAATTTTATCCCTTATGGTTTGGACCCTTCAAGGTTGCTGAGACTAAAGGAAACAATACTTTTATGCTGGAGAACTTGAAGGGTGAAATTCTTGATCTTCCTATAAATAGGAAATTCCTAAAGTTTTATTTCTAGTATTAAGAGGTTCAATTCTCACCCATTGTACATACCAGTGAGCCATTGAAATATATCAGCAATGCTTTCAGTTCTTTATATTTCTATTTTTTGTTTTTATATACATGAATAAAATGAATCCATGCCCAATATATAGAAGGCTACTAGTTTGCAAGTTCTCAGCACCTTTCTTAGTAAGGCATTGTCCCCAGTTGGAGCCAATTTTGCCACCTTCTGCAAAAATTGTTCTGGCTGTAAAAAAGAGTGCAAAGGAATAGATAGGTTTGCAGCCATCTTCCAAACCATAGAAGCACACAAAGCCCAAATTGGGACCTCTCCAAAGGATAGCGCTTTAAACAAGCTTTCCAAAGTGGAAGTCCTAGAATGGACTTCTGGATCAAAATTTAGAGCAAGTTGAAGTTTTGCCTCTCAAAACTAGAAGACAAAGGGAAAACTTGAAAATTTCTAAGTTTGAGTTCATATCCATCCGCCATGTGTCCAATTGGTGGTTGACGATCGGGAGTGGAGGCATATGGTACATCAAAAATTGAAGGTCCCTGGCAGCAATGAGGCAAATTAGAGGTTTGGGGTGAAATCAGCAATCAACGATTGTCGATATCACAAATCAACGATTGGAGGTTTCAAAGTACAGTGCAACAGCAGAATCATTTCATCGATTAGTGATCAGGCATATCAGAGGAGTGAAATTGGTGATCGCCAATTGCAACAACATTTGGCATGTCGCAAGTCAACAATCGGAAATCCTTAAATGACCTCTATTAAGAAATTGCAAGAAAAATACGTCAATAGTGTAAACTATCAGGGGATGCCTAGAAACGATTTACAAAGGATTTTAGGAAAAAACCAAGGGAAGGCAAGCCTTTTCTCTCTCCTCTAGAGGGTCACATGGTGGAATACTATTGGTCTCGATAAATCCATGTGTCTTCTTACGTCACAATGATGTGGCAGTATGGAGGGCACGTGGTAGGTAGACTCAACATTTTGAGGGGTCATATGGTGCCAAAACTAGGTGACACGTATCACCATTTACAAGGCACCTCATGACATTGATGATGTCACAGTCAGAGGTCATTAATCAGCGTTTTTTAACACTGGTGAAAGCAAAACTTTTGATTAAATACTTTCTATTAAGGGGCTCTGATGTGGGAACTGGCCCACAGTCACAAACAAGTTGAAGAACCAAAGGCAGGGCTGAGCATAAAGGGGTGATCACACATCGGTGATCGCAACAATGGAGTAGCACATAATCGACATTTTGAAAAAGGAACACACTAAGGAAACCTCTAATATCATGGGCCCAAAGGTGATGTGGATAGGTGGCATGAGGCAAGTGACATAAATTTTCATGCCTTTTGATCAATGGTTGGGTGGAAGTTTAATAAATATTTTTATAAAGCGAAGGAATGGTTTTATATGTTTAAATCTTTCGCGTGGACCCTCCCCCATTCCCTCTACACGTGGATCAAGCCACGTCACACGTCACAATCATAAGTTTTTGGAGGGTGCAACCGACAGCAAGGTTTTGAAATCCCCAATCTTCGAGTTCCGATATTGCAAAGGGGCCCAAGCGCATATCTATTTTGGTCCCATGTCTTATGCAGCGGAACCGTTTATAATGTAATGCTTCTAAGAATTGACCCCCATTCCATCCAAGGGTTTAAGCCCCAAAATGCTTTGGCCCTGAGTGCCCAAGTCTCTACCATGCATTTTTCAGTGCCCGGGGCTAAGGTAGAAGGGGCCAATCAAAGATCGGTGTTCTTAGTTTTATAAAGCATGTCTAGTTTGAAGCCCATGAATAGTTTGCACTTCGATACACTTGTATGATGGTTTCATAGGGTAGGATTGATTCTGATAGATTTTCAAAAAATGTAAGAAGGGATGAATGATTTGGTAGTTGCGCTTAGAAATGGTCATCATGGGTGATCTCTCACTGCTTCTGTAAGAGGAAGGATTAAATAAGTTGGACCGAAAGTGATAGGGAACCGTCCAAGAATGTATGAGGCATAACGTGGCAGAAATGTGGTTGGATCAGAGGCCATCCAAGGAAGTGGC